>JAUCNO010001888.1:18003373-18045029 GCA_032353835.1 Enteromius viviparus
TATGTTCATGTATGTTGTTTTGAGTAAACGAAAGTTATTACTTTTCGTTTGTAAGGCCGTTCTTCTGCCTATTTTATTTGTATTGAAAAGGGAAAAAAAATCATGTCAAAGTGAAACTAAAGTACAATAAACTCTAGTAGGTTAACCTCACTTCGTCATCTGCCTAAACACCTTTAGCCCAATTGTTATGTCATTATAAATATAATAAGCAGATACACATTTGATAGAGACCTCGAAACCCCCAAATCGCCGTAGTATATTTAGTATAGTATAGTACATTTTATCCACAGCATTTTTCTACAATCACACAGTGCTCCATATTGAGATTCATGCACGCTGGACAAATTCCTTTGTTCTTGCTCATTTATAGTTTTTTTTATTTAAAACAGACACCATGCATACACTGGGAGAATTTAACGAATGTTTGTCTCGAAATATAAACTTCCTTGAAGCAAAGTCGAATTTAGATCATTTTACACTGGCTATCCTGTTTTGTTATTTGATTAAGCTGCTGTAAGTAAGTGTGCACAGCCACGGGCAGCCCATTATTTTCACAGATCAGCTATGCCCTCTAGTGGCAATAATGCGCACCCCTGTTTAATCTTGCATTCTTAACAAATTGCACGGTGCATCATGTTTTTTTTTTGTGCAGTCACCTTCCCAGGCATTTAAAAATATTTTGAAGTATATTCGTACAGAATCTGAAATGGGTGAGCCTATATAATTGGCTGTTGTGGTGATCATTTTCTAAAATGAACACGTTCCTGTTGCATTTTTGTTGTAATAGTAACACCCCAAAAGACTGCAGGATTTAAGTTTTGTAGAGTCTAGCGTGTTGTGAATAAACGTGACTTTCAGTGTACTGGGGGGTCGATGTTGCTTTAGTCTCACCATCAATAGCCTACATCGACCAGACGCCCCGTAGAAAAGTGTCTACGTTTTTGTGTGCAAGTAACAGACACAAAGAACCAGTGAGGTTAGTTTCAAAGAGAAGAGCAATTACAGTCCTGTACCATAAACTCATTTAGACCAGACGTCTAGCTATTTCTATAGCTTTATTGGACCTCGTTTCTTCCTGCTCTAAAGCAATTCTTGCTACAGTCAGACGATAAATTGGGGTTCTTTGCAACACCTTTTCTTTCTTTTTTTTTAAACAATATTGCCTAACAATAAATCTGTATTTTGTGTTGAGACATGAAACAAAATTAGTATTGTCGCATATCAAAGCAGCATAAAATCGCATTGCTGTTATTTATATAAAAGTCCGTAGATACAGTGTGCAGTCGAAATTGCCATTTATTTGTAAAACGGTCTAAAAAATGGAACATTTTCACAGTATGTGCACGAGTAGAACAAAGCTTGTGACAAAACAGACTAATGTTCGTTTTTCTTGTACAATTTAGACCATATTTATGCATCTACCACACCAGCAAGAGCTCAAGGAATAGAGATTGTACATAATGCCCAATTTAAAGAAAAGTAAATTACATGTGGTTGCATGAAGGTAAAGAGCGAGGTTTGCATGCATTATGGACAGAATTAAAAATCAGCACGTGAAGAACTTATCAGATCACGAGCCACATCCTAAGTTTCTGTTAGACGTCTTTGTTGTAGGGTTTTGAGTAACTTTTACGAAACTGAGTGAACTGCTCCACCATGGTGCTGGGGAACAGATTTTAGGCGTTTTAAGCCACATGTAACTAATTATTTGTGGAATATTCAATTAGTTCAAGTCAATCAAATAATAGCGACATAAACAGAAGATATGAAATCTGATTAAGTAAATAAAAAACATATCCTAAACCAAGCATACTACAGGCGCGCGCATTAGCTTTTGAGCAGAAGCGCACAGTTCACTAAGGATCTTTGCTGCTCCTCTCTCGGTTCATCTTCTTCATTTTCATTCTTCTGTTCTGAAACCAGATTTTAACCTGCCGCTCTGTTAAATTCAGGATTCGTGCAACTTCATAACGTCGATCCCTTGTTAAATACATATTATAAAGAAACTCCTTTTCTAGTTCCAGAGTCTGATATTTTGTGTACGGGCATCGTTTCTTTCTTGTTGATCTCGCATGGATCCAGTTTGCTGCCGGGTTGCCTGAAAAAAAAGCACGTAAATAAGCTTATAATGTCCTCAATATCAAAGCGAGCTTTACGTTACATGTATCCATTTAAATATTGTGTAGTGAGTGTGAATGAAACTATTTTTTTATTTGTTAAATATATGTATATTTATATTTTAAATGATATATGTATAAATAGCATTCTCACAGACGAAGGTAATATTTCGGCCCGTGGTAAGAGCTCGGACACTTTTATAGGTTTGTAAAACCTCTAGTTTAGGACAGTTGGAAGGTTGTAAATCAGGGGGCAATTCCTTTTACTTACTTGGGTCAAGTTGTTGTTGTTGTTTTTCGTCTTTAGGTTCACCGTGACTCGAAATATCATTGGCGACCGTTTCTTCAGTAGCTTTGTCTGCGCTCTCGGATACAGCGCTGCAGCTAAACTCGGGAACCACCGGTGTCTCCGTCTCAAACGCCGCGCTTTCAGTCCTTTTCGTGGGTAAACTTTCAGTCTTTGTACCGCTGTGCCGACTGCTGGAGTGGAACCCTGATAGAGAGATATGGTTTGAGACTGGTTCGATCCAGGAGCGCACGTATCTGTTGTCTGAAAGATGGGTCTGGTGGACGTATGGATGGTAAATTCCGGACACAGCGCCAGTAGATGGCTGATGAACCGAGGTCCAGGACGCAGGGAACACGGCTGACTTGGGGGCGAAGCTGCACGACGAGAAGTCCGCGTTTTCCCCCACACCTGACGGCCTCGCCTGGACGTAACGCGCTCCGTACACATCCTCCGTGTCGTGCCCCATAATAGAGTCCACATAATAACTACTGAGAGCTGAACTAGTCGACATTTTTGGATCCCTTCGAACACATATAAAACGTTACTGTGTTTCAGAAACCTTGCCTCTGAACAATCATAGTATTTTTTGCTGCCTTCATCTCCAGTGATTGGTTACATGAATCACGTGATCATATTTACTAATACAGAGAGTAAATCAGTCGCTGATAACGGTATGTTTGATTTGTACTCTTAAAAAAACAAGATAAGAAATTATTTTCCTCTTAGTGGTATTCTGCGTTCAACCGGTTTTAGACCACGACTGGGTTGTTTCTTTAAGAAGGTCATATTAATGCATCCATTTCTTTCAGTGCCAGCCCTCTCCATTGAAAGCTTAGCAAACGATTCCAGCAGCGTAAAATCTTGCAAAATTTCGTCATAAGGTATGTCATACTCTAACCTTGTAAAGTTTTTTATAGAGTACCGAGTTGCAAGTCCTCGTAAAATAAATGTAATAACATGCTGTAAAACAACGAACCACCGCAGCCTCACAGATTCTCATATTTTATAAACGGTCCTCGTTGCTTTTGTGTAAAGGTCTGCAATTCACTTGTTTTAACTTTGATACTGGCTGTAAGGTGTTGTAAGATTGACACAGGGAGTAATATTTGTGTATATTTTTGGTACTTATTGAAAAGCCAGTCATAGTATTTTATGTGTATCAATAAAATCTTTATGAGGTGCATTTGATTATGTATTAATGTTCCCTTAATAAAAAGACTCTTGGCATTTCAAAGTGTCTTGACCCACGTGTCTGTCACTAAATAATAATAATAATAATAAATATGCGATTATTCTTGTCTTTTTAGATAAATATATACGTCGAGCACTGAATAGGGTGGCGACTGCTATGAATGATGGTAATAAAGCGGATGTTGCTACGTCACAACAAAATAGCAAAAAGACCGAGTAGAAGGTTTGTATAAAGAGAGCTTAAGCGCAATTCTTTGCATTAGTCTTCCATCTGATTGAGAAAGCAATGTGGTAAAAGGTTATTTGTCCACAAGTTGTTACTAAGAGCTCAGCTGTTACAGTGTGGGTCAAAATTATAATCTGCGTTCTGATCTGTGGTCACACACTTGAACGCATCGGTCTGACCATGTACCTACAGAGATGCATTGTGTTTGTTTGTATGCGCATCAGAGAGAGAAAATGGTCAATGCTATAAAAGGAAAAATGCAGAACGTTAATAGCATATACTTGTGGGAAGAGAAGATACATAAATAAGTATCTGGACCCTTTTGAACACAAATTTGACAAAATCAAGTGGAGCTTTAGATGTATTAGAATTACGTTTTCGCAAATAGGCTATTTTGATTTCTTTTTCGTGCATGCATGAATTAAGAAAACATGTTTGTTTGTCACTGGCATCCGTAAGGCACTTTTAATTTTTATAACTTGATGTAAAGAATTAACAACTGCAAAGCAAGTTAGTATTCCATGACGTTTTAATTGTTTTGGGCCTTTTTATAATAAATATATAGGACATGGACATCATTTTTCAAATCAATGTACGTTGACATATAGACCTAAAAAAAAAAGTATAAAATTACATGCATTCAGACTCAAAAACGGACTGTATTTTAACATAAGATCGTATTTTTTGCCCTCATATTAAACAAGGATGCTCGTGTGTGTGTGTGTGTGTGTGTGTGTGTGTGTTTGATGGCAGTATTAGGGAGTGTAATATGGTCCTGATTAAACTGTGGTTTAGAAACGTTTTTATACAAATTTTTACAACAAACATTATTACGACATAATGAATTTATTGACCACATGCCACAAACATGCACTGATACAGACATATTTAAACATCTATTATACAGAAACTTTTATACGTAATTATTTCACATAAATGTAGGTTTTCACTGGAGAAAGAATGGGTACCCTTTACTTTCAAATGTGCTTTAATGTCCTTTTTTAGCGCAAATGTTTCTGCGACATTTTGCTCTGCCCCGCTCGGAACAGCCTGTTTCTATCTTATTATATAAGTTAAGACCTAACACCAGTTTTAGACCCTGTGAAACATACTGAAATACACAAGGCTTCACATTTCAAACGCAATCAAAGATGTAGCAACATATGACAAAGGTTTAGCAACGATCACAACATTGGAACGTGAAAGTAGCCAAAACAATGCACACTGCCCTCATGTCAACATTATACAGGAGAACACAAATGGACCGGAACGGGGAGGTAAGTTTTTAAAATGCTCTTGCGCTCGTGCTCACGAAAAAGTGAGGTTGGATGTGAGTTCACGAATGCGATTTTCTCTACTCATCTTCTTAAGTTTCATCCTGCGGTTTTGGAACCAGATTTTCACTTGTCTGTCAGTGAGGTTGACACTTTTGCTTATCTCTAGACGGCGCTCCCGAGTCAGGTACATGTTGAATAAAAACTCTTTTTCTAATTCCAAGGTCTGGTGTTTTGTGTACGGACATCTTTTTTTTCTTCCACTCTTCGCGGTTAACCAGTTGCTTGTCGGTGTGTCGTTTTTTGATTCTGCAAAACAAACAGACACAGTGAATCACCAGCAAAACAAGAAGGGAAATTAAGACACAAATTTTGCATGAAAAATAAAAAGCGTATGCCTATTATCACAATTAAACAGTTAATTACAACTATAACACGACATATGAGTCAAAATAAAACATTTGGTCTTATAATGAAAAATGTTGGCTACAGCGTACTTTTACTGAATAATAAATGATAATTATTCATGAATAATATGTGATCAATTATCATTATTATTGTTTTTCGTTTTTCAATGATATTTCTCCTTATGCCTAATTTCATACGCGCTTTTATTTCGTTTTACTACCAGAATTAAATCCATCTTAAAGTTAGCAACATATAAATAGCAGTAGGTGCTTCCTACATTAAAAGCACATCCATTTTCGTGCTGAATGGATAAAGCTGCAAACACATTTCAGCGAGACTCATATCGAGCAAAGAAGAATGTCAAGTCACTTGCAACAAAAGGTATTTGATGTTAACGCGCCCTCGCAGCGCTGTTTCCTGTTAAGGCTTTTACTGCAACCTGAGTAAGACTCCCATTAAACATTACGACTTTCGGGTTGTTTGTGTTTTATATTGGGTTTTATGATGCCGGAGCGTTCGCATTACACCAAGACGCGATTAATCCGTTTATTGTACCCACCTTTGCCTTCTCTGTGTGGCAATTCGGGGCTAGAGACAGACGCCTCAGTTGAGCAATTCTTCTCCTCCAGCGTGCTGACTTTGGGCTCTGGGCTCTGCGCCGGGGAAGAGCTCCTTGTGTCCCGATCGCGCGTAAGCTTCTTTTCCGCCTCGGCGAAGGGCGTTGACTGCGCCTTTGGAGTCACCCTGTTCAGCTGCATTAACGTAGCGTTCGGGCTCATCGTCTCGCTGTCATAGTCCGGGTTTTTCGCCGTCGCGTAAGTTTGACTAAGCCTAAAATAGCCAGGGACCGGAATCTCGGGACTATCAACGGAACATGTTTCTGGAATCAGGCTGGAGTACGCGGGTATCTCGGACGAACTGACCTTTGCTCTCTTGTCGGAGTACATACAACAGTTAGCTTCTTCTTTTATGCTTTGTGAAAATGTGCAGGTGGGCATCTGGTTGAGCGGTTGCTCTAATCGGCAGGACCTGCTTGGATCTGCCCAGTTATCTGTTTGAGGTATGTACGAGTGGACGTTCATGCCCATGTTTTGGTGGTTTACTTCCCCCCGTTTGCCAAGAGACGGCAGGAGTCCACAGGTTTGCATTCCATAGGTTCCCATTTCTGCAGTGGCTGGCATGTACATGTTACTGCTGGAATAAAAATCTGTTCTGCACGCGCCTATCAAGGAATCTACCAAAAACGTGTTTGCAGCAGGAGAGCTGTTGGGAAAGGACATTTTGGAGAGTATTTTTGTAAGAAGCAGAGAAGTGTCCTCTGTGAGCTGACATATCTAGCAAAACAATCCCTGTACAACCCAAAGAGTCTCTCTGCAACCACATGACACTCTCACCAATGAAATTTGAAAATGGCCTTGAGACGCAGGCTCTTCCCCGTCACGTGGGCTCACTGACAAGGCTTGGAGTTTTAGACGTGGTCAACAGCGACACCTAGAACAAGGACTTGAAATTGGTTCCGAGACGTTCGAAATAACATTGTTAAATGCATTTTCAGAATACCATATACAATAAAGACCAAATGTGACGACGTCGGACTAATGCACTGTTGAAAAACGTGCAAGGACCAGGAAAATAAATGACATCATTCAACACGGTCTGAATTGCATTCTTTTAACTCCAATTCAAGGTCAAGACAAGAAATGTCGGCAGACCCCGCAGAAGGATTTTCTCTCACATTTTCAGCAGGCAAAATGCAGAACGCAATGAGGCGGCGGACGTGGGCCTAAACACCGTTAACTGGATTAAGGGTGAAAAGCGACATTGTGATTTAATCTTTTCTTTCTTTGATTTTATCATCTATATTCTAATCTACACCACTGATGCTGCCTGTTCACAGTGAGACCGTTTTATCCGACGCAAAGCATATTCAAATGTGATTATTATATAACAATACCACGTTTGTTGTTTGCTGTTATTTTCTAAACTAAATAAAAGAAACACTGTACTACTTGGTAAATCAGAATTAGATGTTACCCAGGCTTGTGTATTTTATCATGTTATATAAATCACATTATCATTATAAAAATGTAAGGACGGCTATATAAAATATATAGCGGGAGACAAAGGTTTAAATGAATTTTCTTCTTTGCGTAATTAATGCAGTTATTTTAAATGTACTGACCGAAGAGAGTTTTTATAAATTAATTTATATGATCATCTATGTATGTTCATATGATTTACACTTTGGTTTTAAACATATTTAGTCTACATCTTCACACACTCAGCAACAACGTTAAATGTAACAATCAAATTATTGCCAAAAGATGTACACTGATATTCGTTATGACTAAATAGGCTAATAGGCAGATGTCTGCAGAATTAAACAGCATCTACAAAGGTTACCAATTCAGTACTCGATACAATGAAAACGCGTACATAATCAAATGCTATCTTTATGCACTTTAATTAATTTTCAGAGTGTCTTTATTGTCAGGAAGCATAAAAACCTTAAATATAAAAAATGCTCTACGGAGTTATGAACATGTGTATATAGAAACATTAACATGAGATTAAGAAACAATCATGCCAGATTCTTTACATCATTTTAATAAAGCATAAACAGCACGAATGCACGCGCTAAATACGTGGAAAACAGTGAAATTAATCGCAACACTATACGTTTCCCCAGTTAAATACATCTAAACATACAGAATCACTGCAGAGGACTGACATGAGAAAACAGTCATAAACATCAAGCAGGTACACAATTTTCATATTTGGAAGTATAATGTTTTAATGATCACGTCAAATTATTATAGACCTACTAATAAATGCATCATTTATTTCTGTTATGAATATACAGGTAAATACATTAATTTAACTAATTTACAATCTAGTTAATAGCGCAGACTATGATTCTTTTACAAGTCTGGGTTATTTAATTTGTTGGTGTGTAATAAATAAATAAATTAAAATGAGTAAAAATAGACCTACGATTTATAAGATGATGCCGAAGAGATGCGTACAATTTCGTAATGACCTATAATAAGCAGTGGACTGCTGCTACGTTATGCTAAAATCCATGTATCATTAGAATAATTTCATTTTATTTTTTTCCCAGTGTTTACACGCTAATCTGCCGTGTGCGTGTGCCAAGGACGTGTTCACAAAATATATTTTAAAACTGAAAGCTGATGAAAAGACCTTAAAAATCTGCTACGTCGTAATAGGCTATGTAATGGACTTGCAATATTAAGAATGATATAACAACAAATGCAAAAGCTATTATTATTATGATTAACAACAAAACAACAGTAAAAATTATAATAGTTATAATACTAATTTTACTGGCGTTTCTGTTCTCTTTACTGAACGGGACGTTTCAGAACTGCACAACCAAATGTTAAAGCATGTAAAAGGCGCTGAGCCTAGGCAGATGTATACTGAAATAGTAGAAATAAATTATATAGGAAAGAAAACAAATCCTCCCTACGGCCCTGAATTATATTTTCTGGGTGTTCAGGTTATTTGTTTTTTATTTCATGTTATTTTGAAATTTAATGCAGCATCATAAATCTAATTAAATATAAAAGTGAATAGCAATAATAACTTATTACGCGGCGTTATAAGAGATCACAGAACTCCGCTCAAGATCATAGTCATTGTTTCTGAGTACAGCTACACTTGGATTGCACACAGCACCAGCTCAAATCATTGCTGTAAGTTCGCCCTCTCGTGGCTTCAAGCGGTACCAACAGAATGTAAGTAAACATTAGGGATGCCTAAGATTTCTTACTATGACAGGAAAAATGTTGTAAAACACACAACAACATCGTAGCAAATTGGATATACTGTGCACATGGCTAAAACATTTAGGGAGATCAAATCTAGGGGGAAAGAGACTATCTAATAGGATTCTGCGCTTGCGTTGGACTACAGGACTCGGATTTGTTTTTCCAATATGTTCTGCCTCCACAGAGCTAGTCGCCTCGTAAATACACGTCAACTCATGAAACAATAATCACCAACGAATAAGTTATGCACCAAGAGTCTTTTGTAAGCTTTTTGCTTCTTTAAGCATAGTCTTAACAAAAACACCACCGAAACACTCGCAGTAGGCCTATATTACTGCATTGTTGCCCTTTCCTAAATCCCATGAAAGAAAGTCCGTATAGTGATATGATTGCATTTATGTGGTTTTATTTTACAGCATATCACCTTGCATAAAGGCGTCTTTATAGAGTTGCTCGTGTATTCAGGTTAGCCATGTGATAGGTAGCTGTATGGAGGCAGGTCAGTGTGTTTCGGTGGGAGCGAGAGGATGCAGCGGCCATATTGGTCCGTGCTGCACTGCGGCGCCTCTGAGAGGGCGTAGTTTTTCAAAGAGAACCTCAAAAAGGCGCCTTTACTTATTCAAAAAGGTTAAGGGTGACGACCTTGACATTACAGAAGTTCAAATGCAATATTTCATTTTAACTTTTACATTTGTTGACTACATCTTTGTAAACCACTGTGCAAACCAAGTTACTGTAACTAGCTGTTAACGTGCTGCATGTGTCATAAAGCGGCCCGGTAAAGCTAGAACTGAGGCGATGCGTAACGCGCAGGATTTCACTTCGAGGATTTCAAAACAGAACACGTTTTTATTATATTTTCACGTTTAGTTGTATCACTTACTGACTTTACATCTTTCTAGACAGAAAAAAGCAAAACATCTGCACCCTTTGTGTTTCAGGGCAAAGTCGCAGTTGAAGTGGATAGTGGGTCCAATAGCCCCAATTTAATTTACTGCCCAGAGTTTATTGTACTGTCTAGACTGTTCAAGGTTTAGTAAATAGCCTTAGTGTAAAACAACATACAAGGAAAGGAATTAGTCAAAGACCATTAGTAAAAAAGGAAAAAAGTTACCACTGGAAATAGTTTTCTTACCGTACGTTCCTTCTTCCTCTGTAATATATATATATATATATATTCAGTAGGCCTATTCGTCTCAAAAAACAAGTAGGCCTAACAGTTTGAAATGTAACTCTGTAAGATAACTGGAATGATATTTAATAGCAACAAATAACTGTTAGGCTAAACAACTTATACGCGCACAAGCACACACAAGAGGCGCCACAGCAACAGATAGAAATCTGGCGTAATTTTTATTTATTTAATACATAGATACATTACATGCTTCAAACGAATAAATGTATACACAGTTCTACCTCAAATGTAATTTTGATCAACATTCAAATCAAACGCATTGCTGCTGATGCAGTACTTGAATTTACTTCATGGATCAATGCAAAACACAATAAATAAATACAAATACAAAGCTACTGCATTTCAGTGGCATTAACACAGAGTATGAAGAGATTGTCGAAGTACCTACATGTTCCTGATAACTCATAATGTCCATCATCGCGATTACACTGTTGTGGATCATTTGTGCAGAATTTCAATCGCAGATCACATAGATTTTTGATAGCAAGTATTTTGCATAGTTTTAAAATACAGAGTTGACGTGAAAATAACCCAGATGTCCGACGAATGTTCGATGTCCCACAATTATGACATAACAGAATAGCCATGGTTTCATCGTGTCGGCCAGTATTATGGCTTTCAGAACAATGGATTTCCAGTGAAATACTGGAGCCGATCTCGATTCAGCTTTTTCTCTTTCATCCTTCGGTTCTGGAACCAAATCTTCACTTGTCGGTCTGTAAGACTGAGCATTCTTGACAAATGCAGACGTTTCTCTTTGTTTATGTACACATTGAAAAAGAATTCTCGTTCAAGTTCTCGGATCTGGTATTTCGAATATGGGCATCTCTTTTTTCTGGACTTTGTTGCACCTATAAAAAGAAACGTAACTTCATTACATTACATTGAATTTGAAGTCTATCCAATTACAGATGCTTCAGGAGATTACATTAAAAGTTAATAGAGTAAATCCCATACTTCAGCTTCTAGTAATGCAATGCGTAAATTGTGCAATCCACATCGCTGTTGCAAAAGCAAAACAATTAGAGAAACCAGATTGTGAATACATAGAATATAAAACAATACAAGCGTTGGAAACACACACAAGCATGCAATGCAAGCGGCCTACACACACACACACACACACTTAATATCGAAAAGCACGCACGCGCACAAGAGTAATCCGTAGGTGTGTTTTCATTTCGAATAAAGTGTTTCTCTTCTAAATTAGGATATTTTGTGATAATATAAGTAATTGCCGTTCAAACAAGCAATGGGATGAAAGTTTTTAGGTTTTTAAAACCTTTATTATTATGTGTATTTTTGTCATATCACGATCATGTCTTCACAACAATTCATGCGCGAATATGTGTGCGCGTGTGTGTGTGTGTATTTATATATATGTGTGTGTATGAAATTCCATTGCCTGTTTATGTATAGCCTACATTGTGATCCGACGAAAGCGCCTTCCACGTCGTAAAGATTTTTACAACAGCAAAGAGAACCTTACTAGCTACATAAAAACTTTTGCATGCTTATAAAGCGGCACATAAAAGCTAACCGATAGAGTAATGTGAATTGAACCGCCGTTAAAAGCGTGAACCTACTTGAGTCGTTGTTCTTCTCTTCGTCGCAGGTTGATATCGAGGATTCCTCCTCTATGGTTTCCGTAGGGTCTCGTTTGGTCTGCTCCGCGCTTTCTGTAGACACATCGCACGCAGCATCTCCGGGGACACCCGTATCTGGCTTTTGTTTGGACTGCTCAGGGTTGAGCTTCTCAGAGTTAACAGTCTCAAAAAACTGATCAAATCCTTGTGGAAGTACCCCGTTTCGGCCGACGTTCGTGAAGAAATTGCACGAGGAGTTAGTACCACCGTGGTGGCTGTACATGGAATCGTTTTTAAAAATCATTTCCGCTCTGTTTGATGACTGCAGGAGATCTCGGTGCATTATCTCCTCCGTTGAATAGTACGAAGCGTAATTACCCCTGTAATGCCATTTGCTCGGATGATCCAGTCCATAGTCCCTGAAAGTCACTTCACGAACAGGTTGGACTTGCGCTAGGTTGGAAGAATAGGGGAAATTGACTTGACACGATGTAGTTTGGGGTAAAAACGACGAGACCGACGAAAAATCAGGAGCAGAAACATAGTAGGGTAAATACATATTAGATGCACAGTTGCTGCGATCATCGTAGTCCGTCATTGCTCGCTTTAGCCTTAGAGTGGAAAAATCGTCTGCTTGACTGTTAAACTTTGCCCATCTATTGCACCATATGCGTGTGGATAGGACTCGCGAGGAAGAAAAAATCGGAAACGTACGCTGACGTGCAATTCATCTTGATCGATTCTTGAGGTAATTGTGTCATGTGATCTGGTAAAAAAAATTACCATATATCAATATCAGTCATTAAGTGAGCGACTCTTAGGTAACCGCATGAGGAAGGTCATTGGTTGCCTACATTTTTGAAACTCCCTTGTTGATTTCCCCGTGTGTATTACAAGGCATTAGTAAACAATCACAGAAAAAACAACACCACATCAAATATTTGATTATAAATTCTAAACTAGTTAATGAAATAAAGCACATTTATCGCAACGTTAAGTAAAATACCTCCAACGCACCACATTCAGTTGTACTATTCAGTTGCTTTATTTGAAGAATTTCCTAGGTTTCCCAACCTCCTAACCTCACGGCCGAAAGAAAACTTTGACGACTGAAGACAACTGCTATGTTTTTAGCTTCTTTCTTTCCCCAAACTCGGTCATTGAGACTAGCATGCCTCATGATCGAAATGCACGGTGCATTTTTAAACACACGTTTCTGAACCTGCAAAAGGCTCTTTTAATAAAATCTGTTATACTTTATTCTATTCAGACAAGACATATGGACGACTGCTAAAAGAGAGAGGGGGGAAAAAGAAATTAAATGAGGAAAATGGGCTGAAACAGAAACCGACAGAAAGGTAATGATCATCAAATATATCTGTCGCGAAAACATTTTCTGATTATTCTACACAGTCTACAATAAGTGCAAATTTAGTCACAGTGTATACAGGAATGCTTTTTACAAAAAACACAAAATGGCAATATATAGCTAGTAAAGTGTAATGCCATTTAAACTGTACCTTCCCTTTTAGCGTGAAGGAAAATCTCCGTTTGATTCCGATGAAATATTCCAGTAGCCACGAATTAAATGCAATTCCTCGACGCAATTATTGAGAGGGAGAACAGGAAGAGATACAGATTCACACTGCCAAGTACAAAACAACTGTTCTGGCTTTGAACGTCTGTGGTCTGAGACAATGCGCACCCGGCAATCACCATCAACCGCCAGCCAAATCATTTTATTGCACAGGCAAAAGGATGTGCTGTGGTGTAGTGTCCTGGGTGGAGGTAAAAAAGTGACTTGTACATTCCTAGAGACTACAGAAATCATTTAAATGTACAATGATTTTTTCTTTCTTTCTGATATATAGGCTGCTTATCTCATATCAATATGACATACAAAGTTGGTGTTAAGCTTATAAAACAAAAAAAAGAAGTTGCATTGTTTTTGTACTGACTGTAGTATTTTAAATGTCTTTATTTATTTTTACTATTTTCATTATTTTATCTGCATACCTGCCTATAGTGACTTATAAAGATCATGTTTTTACGCACAACTTCTAGATTTACAATGAAAAAAACTACACTCCACAAAAAAAAGTAAAATCCTGATTTAATTTTAAGAGACGCAAAATTTCATGTGTGCATAAATAGAAAGTTAGCTGAATAGCGAAGGGAAATCTTTAACGAAATTTTGTGCGATCCACACTCAAGAGTGTTGCTCCTTTGTTCCAACCCAAACTGCACAGGAAAAAATAGGTCTGTTTACCAGTCGACGTACAAAGGGTTTTCAACACCAAATAAGACAATTTACGCAGTAACGTTAACCTGGTTTAAGCTTTAGCGCATCGACATAGTTATAATTCTGTATGTATGTATGGTGTGTGTCTGTGTTTGTGGATAATTCCAATATTTGTGTTCATTTGTCAATTTCGGTCACTAACTTGACCTTAACTTTGTATTGGCGCCCCCAGTTTCTACAGCGGTCGAAACCGTCTGGCAGTGATCTAAAAAAAATCCAATTCCATTTGTTTCTAGCTTGTTTAGTCTTTTAACACAGTCACACAGTTATCAGGATTGTCAAGACAATTAATCTGAACCAAAATGAACCAAATTTATTTTTAATGTGTGTATTTCGTGATTTAAATATATTCAGAAAATGAGTATTTTCAATTAAAGTGCCTAATAAGTAGCCTAATACTGAACAGTAATGATAAAAATATACTGGTAATAATATAATAATCAGTGGTAGTGCTGTGCAATCATGATTTTAAGTTGCGGAGAGTACAACTACTTTACACAAACATACATACCTACACACACACACACACACACACACACATATATATATATAGAGAGAGAGAGAGAGAGAGACAAACACACCTATTGTTTATCTAAAAATACTATATTTGTACCAAATTGCATATAAACAACAAATGAATTGCGTGCGCATTAGAATAGAAAACCTAATAAAACATTGTCTATATGTCTACATGTCTGTAATGTTTATATTTAAATTTTATTTTTATATTTGTTGTCGGCCAGTCATCCCGCAACAGATAGTACGCTGATTTACCTGTTCCGTATATACACTTTTCAAAGTGAATTATCTAATCAATATTCTGATGAATAATCAGCAAGTATTTGTTGGTGCAATGTAAACAAATTCTTTGAAGCAAAAAAAAAAAAACATGGATAAATAAGATTTTACCACATATCTCCAGAAGTACATACAAACTTGTAGGGAAGACTAAATAAGGAATTGTTTAGTCGGTCAATCTTTTTTTGACCTATACACCGTTAACGCTACTTAAAGTTCCGCTTAACTCTATTAGATATAATTATAGAACATGTAAAATGATGGAGATTCATAAAATTATGATATTCGCACATTGGAGTTTGTGTATTTTATATTTAACGAACTTGAGCTTGGACCAGAGACACCGCTGTTCTTTAGTAGAGCATTTTAGAAGCACCCATCGAATTAAACCAGGCAAACATCGCACAAGAACGAGTTTATTGTGATGCAGAATTTACACAACACTTAATAAATATTACACAGAACACCTTGGTTAAAATACAGCAAAACTTACATTTTTAGATCGGAGGATGCAAATGAGGTTTTATCAAAATTGCTAAGGGACGTCTGACAATTGATTGACGGCATGCATTTATGTTAGCTGCCAGTGTACTTTCAAAGGACGCCAGAATGCATGTTTTGAGCCCAGTATACACGTGACGTTTCTACTCGAAATTTGCTGCAGTTTTAAACTACAAAGCATTATTTTTAGACTACATATAGCAAGCTAACATTACAACTTTGGAATTACCGTTCTTCCACCTAAAACATATACCAGACACACACAGATGCAGCGACTTCATGGATAATAAATATACATGTAAAAGTGTTTAGCTTTAGTAATTCAATAGCCTATTCAGGTTCAATATTAAATTGCATATGTGTTTCCAGATAGAGGGGTTTGGTGGACTTGCATCTCCGTCTTAAAAGTCTTCTGTATGAATTATGCCACCATCTAAAAACAAATCTGTTATTATTAAAAAAAATGATGATGATAAAAAAAATCAGTAAACAGTGAAGGTATGCTCGCGCATCATGAGTCTTTTTTTCTTCATCCTGCGGTTCTGAAACCAGATTTTCACTTGCTGATCACTCAGTTCCAATCTGTCCGAAAGTTCTTTTCGTTTTTGTCGGTTTATAAATTCATTCATCATAAATTCGTTCTCCAGTTCGGCTAACTGTGGCTTCGTGTAAGGTTTCCTTTTTTTCCTCGATCTCACCTGTGAGGGACACCATGGCAGTCCTGGGAAAGAGAGAAAAGCGAATCAACCATTCGTACACTTGTCATAATTCTTTCAATCTAAAGACTCTGATTCCTCTCTCATTTATACTAGCTCGTAGAGCATGCGTAATTAGTTTTTTTTTTTCGGTCTGAAAACAAACTAGCTTTGAAAAGTTAAGAGGGCAAACTTAGAGACTGAAATAGCTTGCCTATAACTGAACAAAGCAAACAGTTTTATAACATCACATAAACAGAGATTACAGGGTAAAAGCCAGGGAAATCAAGAGTGAATAAACCCAAGGAAGAAGTTGCGTACCCTCGGAGAAGGCTGATCTAATAGTCGGGGTGTTCAGTGATGGTTGAAATGGAGCGATGGAGCTGACAGACTGCTTTGAAGCATCACTCACGGGCTGGTCAATAAAGTTAAGTTCATTCTGTGAAACTCTGTTCTGCTGTCGCCTTTCCAAGTTTGAAACTTCATTGCTGGCGGAATCAGTGAGTCTCTGATCACTTGCGTAAGCTGCATTAGGTCGTCCAGGCTCTTCTGATTTGTGGCTGACATCTTGGAAGTAGTACCTCCCGGATTCCTCCAGTGAGCCCTTTTTGTGAGTGTTGAGGCTAGCGCTCACAGCGGCTGAATTGCTAAAGAACGGCTGAGAGTAGCCACTGTAGGCGCGGCTCTGGGCCGGAGTAGTGCACGAATTTGGAGAAGTCCACGGGAGCGAGCACACCTCTCTTCTACTGTAGGACATCTGAGGAAGCCCAGATAGGTGGACTCCATTGCCTCGCAAATTTTGGAGGTAGAGGGAGTCGGAAGAGTGAAAATTCAAAAGGGGAGCAACATACCCAGAACTAAGAAGATTGTGCTCGCACATTTCTGACGAGCTGGCCCGAACGCTTCTTAAAACCGTTTTTAGTTACCCCTAAAGAATACTAGCAAGGTAATTGTTGATTTGTTAATGCACTGTCACGTGTTATGCAAAGTATAATGTTTAGCCACGCCCACGTGACAGTCGCGCTGCAAAGTCAGGCATTGCATTAAAAACATAAAATAACAAACAGCATATATGCAGACATCCCAGTTCAATTCATTGTCTATTTATTTATTTATTTATTTATATACATACAGTAAAAGAGGTAACGCATGAAAAAAAATACGTAAATAATAATAATAATAATAATTTTTAAAATCCCAACTCAGTCGGGTCTTTATATCTTATGTACAACGCACAACATGATAGCTTCTAATGATAATGAAGGCTAGCCTGTATAGAAAGTAAGATTACCGGTGTGCCTTTAGCTTGCTTATGTAGGCAAACATGCATTTGGATGGTGTGTGTGTGTGTGTGTGTGTGTTTAATATATGGGTGGTTAATGTATGAATTGTGTGACGGGAAAAAAAACACTCTTAACACATGGGACACAGTGCAATTTTTATTTGTCAAACTACCCATATATGTATAGTAATAGGCCTTGATTACAGCTTTTTCATTACAGAGTTCGTGGTAAGTTTAAACAGGTTTAAAAAAGCTTTTAATCATTTATTTTCAATAGCCTTTTTACACTACTGATATACTAAAGCCTAATACAATTCAAAAACTACAACACAAAAACAAACAAACCCAAATGTCATTTTTTTCCAATGCCAGAAAATGAAATTGCATCGTTTTAAACATTTCGTTACAGTGTGGTGGGTCTTAATTCGATTCATTTATATTAATCTATTAATATTTTTCCAAAACTATTTTTTGTGAAATATGTATTGCAAAAGCAAAAAGGGAAAAAAACACAACACTTTCTTTACAATAGTAATCTTACATAAACGTTTAAGGTTGTCTTAAGATGCCGAGCTATCGGTGTAAGAAAATAAACATTAGCCTACTGTAGATATCGCGTTCTCTTTGCAGTCTGTCTCTCAGATGTGACACTGTAGGATATGCAAGTTATATTTTATCTTACCTTCAAAGATTTGTCCAGATAATCCAAAACACTGTTTAAAGAATGTGCACACACGCACGTGCAGGCAAAATGACTATTGTAAACAGGCAATTTCCGGAAAGAGAGCAGACAACACAACCTCCCATGTTTTACGGGTCCAGTAAACTCATGAAAACCTTTAAAACGAATTGCTTTAGAAATTCACGTTCTGATGCCTACTGACAACATAGAAGACCAGGATCTATTGTTTAATCTTAAAAAGCAAACGCGTGTAGATGTAAATGATGTGGTAGCTACATCAGTACAGTTCAAGGTCAAAGTCCAGACGCGGATTTACTAAAAACAAGTCCAAGTGCATTTAAAAAGCCACAGTAAAACTGTCATAGTCTAAATTCCATTTACATTATTCGTGTGGATAATTTGATCAAAGCGTCGCTTTTAAAAGCTGAACATAGCTTGACAGAGAACTATAAACGTTTTCTTTAAAACAATGCCGTTTAAGTGTCGTTGTTAAACCCTCGCATGAATTTGCCAGCAATTCGGCAAAACAGCTACGAGTTTCCATGAAAGTCCCCAGCCTTGGGGGAAGTATTTTATGACCAACAAAAATGTGAATATAACTTTTTTACTTCTACATTACAGGTTTTATTATTATAATTATTATTATTTATAAGCCACTGCATATTACATATGTATTCATAACTTGCAGCGCCATTTTATCTATTAAATGATCATTGCTTCCAAATTAATTCTCAGAATTGTTTACTTTTTCTGTAAAGAAAAGTGGATTTGATGTTAACACGATGAGAGCGTTAACCGGTAGGTGGCGATGCAGCTTCATGAATTGGTTGGCAAGTTTTATTCATGAGACCTCTTGAAGTCAAGGTCTAGTCTGCCTATACGTCTCAAGGTCAGTGAGAAGACCCAGTTTCATAAGATGTTAATGTTTTAAATAATAAAATCTTATTTCAAAAACAACAAAAGCTTGTGTTGTGTAGAATTTTCTGCTAACAACAGGGACTCGTTTTTTTTAGTTTTTTTTGTTTTTTTTGCTATTCAAAGATTTTTTTGGTTACTTGTTAAATAATCAGTCAAACAATAAACAACTAGGCTACTTTAGCAAAATAATAACTGTGTATTGATATCGCACTTAAATATTGTAACTAACTTTCTCTTCACATTTATCAGGGTTACGCGATGACCGTGCGTTCACATTTACGTATGCTTACTTATCCAAAGCCACTTCGAAGACATTTGAGACATAGCTTACATTATACAAGTAGAGTTGCAATTTATTCATGTATAAAAGTAAATAACATCATAGAATCAATTCTCTATTAGGCTAAAATTAATTTATGTTTCTCAAAAGGGCTACATGCAATTGTAGCTATTTACTAATTAAACATTTAATTCGAGCCAGTTTAAATTTAGAATTGCAATGGCAATAAATAAAATAAAACACGTTAATAACTAAGGCATATGCGAAAGTAATGGGAAATACAGAATTATTGATATAACGCAATTATCGCGCTATGCTTGGTGGCTCGAGAAAACTAGCCACAGTCTTACGTTTTAAAACAAATTATTTTAGTCGCGCTTTTTGTCAAAGTTACAGACTCTTCCACAAAACTCTGGCACTATAAACAAATAGGTTCTGCACTCCCACGAAACGAAAAAAAAAAAAAAAGAAAATTTGGCTGAAAAATACATTTTGGCTGAAAGGAAAGATCAGTGGCCTGTCTTATGGTGTAGGGCTAATTACATTTAACTATACTTAAATTATTAAACTGAACAAGGTACTGAGACATGTGAAAATTCAGAAAACCTGGACGCCGATATAAAACTAGCTATCTGAATAAACTACGACTGAGTATTACTAAATCCATATGAACAAGATTTACGTAATAAAATTGCGCCCTTTTTTAACAAAAAAACCCAAAACAGTTGACTGCATGAACCAGCATTTGCATGAATAAATCTTTAATAGGATTAAAATGATTTGCAGACTTCAGGTCCCTTCTTATCCTTGACTCGATGGTTTTGAAACCATCTCTTAGACAGGTTAGTAGAAAAAGCGATTCGACGTCTCTTTTCGTTTGTAAGGAGGAACGCGTTGGTGTATTCGAGCTCTTTTAGTTGCAATTTTGGTGCAAGGAACTTTCTCCCGCGCAGACAGAACCAAACAGCCTTTCCTTCTGAGGAAAAACAAATCATTTTAATCACAGGGCTCTCTTTTATTACAAGGTCTTTGCATTATTCCAAGATAAACAATGATGCAACATTTATTGCAATTTAACGTAACGAAGCCTTTTAAAGAAACGCCTTCCAATAATCTAAATGTTAACAACTTTAAACCAAAATAATAATAGCCACTTGTCTTCCTGTTTTTCTTTCTGATTTATTTCTCATTACCGTACTAAGCCTGTGCTTCTTATTTAAAATAAATAAATAATTGAATTACTTTGGTACGGACATGATCGACATTTAATAAGGTGGTGTCAAAAACTAATGAAGAGAGGCGAGGAGTGATTTAGAGAGCAGATCTCACAAGTCTTACCTGTTAATGATGGTTTCCAGATAGGCGTCTGGTCTTTGGAGCAATAAAGTTGACCGCTGCAATTGTTTGGCCAGTTCCATGGTGGCCTTCCATTGTCAAACAAACCTCATGTCTGGAATCTCCAGTCATTGTTCTACAGGTAAATCAATACAGGCAGGATGGACTCTTGGGTGGGAACCCGTATAACTTTGGTAACTCCTGAAGCCATCACTAATGTCCACGGGTTTACTGGCAGACTGTCCATGCCCGGGTTGGTTTTACAACACTATAGATGGAAACACATGGTTCTGTGGAACTTTGCAACCACAACAACTATTTCCTAAACTACATCCAAAAGCGAAGCTAGCGCCAATGTTGGCTGGAAAAGAAACGTAAGGAGTGAGACTCAGCGCTTATCGAGGTCTGTCGTTCCGCCGCGGAGAAAATCGGAGTTTCTGACGCAGACCGACTTGACTGCGCCCCGAAGGCAGACGGGTAAACATTTCTGAACATCACCTAACCCCCTTGCTTTCATATTTACTTGCACACAGTGTATATGCTTTGTAATTTAACACATCGTATTTTATGAGCTCAAAACCAAGAAAGCTGCACAGAGAACAGCCTCCGTTGATAGTTAGCGTTTATGTTTATTTTCCGGACTAATTATGTAGGTCAGATAACTTGGTACCTGATTGGATAGCTGTCACCATGTGACATGCAAATTGTTAAGCTGAGTTTGGAACAACACCACGGTACTGTTTCCACTTGTCTATGTCATATGTACGCTAAAACTGCGTATTATATACACGTCGAAGTCATTTTTTTGCGTATCTATATCACGTTTTTTTTTTTTTGCTTGGCCATTGTCATGAGAACGGGCTCTTTGTATTTCATGTATTTTAAAACTATTAAATCACAATTAAAATAAGATTAGACCGATATGTATATATATATAGGCTACGTGTGTCAATACAAATTTGTATATATATAGCTATATATATATATATACACAAACACACACACACAAGACATATACACGATTACGCTGTGGGGAAAAAAGAGGAAAGTGTGTTGCGCAGTATAGGCTAATTGCTTTTTTTTTTTTTTTGGTAACACTTCAACTGCCTGTAAATCATAAGCTATTTTTCAAAGGATGTCCTGAATTTAATTCAAGCAACTTCAATATTCAATATATTGAAGGCACAAGTCTTTACTGTAAAAGAATATATTAAAACTAAGTGATTTTCCTAAGATAACCACTGCTTTTGTGTGCATGTAGGCCCTATTCCTAAACACCTGTGAGCCCTCAATAGCACACAATTAGAGCAGGAGCCAGACAACTTTTTTCCTGTAGTGCCCTAACAAGAAGCATGTCGTTTGTTGACATACCACAGAAAGCCTTAAAACTAACATATACATGCCCTGAATAGTTACCTGGAGACTGGCGCTTTCATTCAAATCGGATGTGGATTATTTCGTAGCTATGCTTCCCAGTGATGTCATTTTCTAAATAGGCTACATTGGACCAGTAAATAAAAACCATTTAATTTTATTATCGTAAACGCAAATGTGACATAATTTACATAGATTTGTTAAAAAACATCAAATATATTAAAGACAGTGTATAGTTAGTATGGAGTAACGCAAAGCGTCAAAATCTCAGTTCTAAGGGAATGAATAGCTAGTTAAATATAGACATTAAAATCGCTTTAACACTACGCAGGTTATAGAGAATAACATAATCCCAAAATCCACAAATCAACATATTATTGAGAAATTACAATACTGAAGAACAATGATGGCTTTTTTTGTTTAATTGTTCGTTTAACACAGCTCTTTTCCTTGCAGGGACAGTTCAGTATCATTAAAATTAAACTACATAAAATCAGTCCGTATATGACAGTTTCAATCTTGAATCTAGCGCAGACGCCATGCGTCTTTATGCGTTGTATTATTTGTCTGTTTTTGAAGTAACCCCTCCAGTGTGAGCATTAGTTATCTGTTTCGATCAAATTGGTCCACCAGGCTTTATAACGATGTGGGTGGGGAAGACTCTCCCATCATTGAGAATAAGAATTTACATGCATCGCTGTTGCCTGAATTCTTTAAAGGCCTCACAGCCCAGAAATGTTTTTACCTAATGTTAAAGGATTTTTAAAGAACAGCCTAGTTAGTAAACCGGCGTCCATTATAAAAAACATTTTGACAACTATGCGACTAGAATGCATGCGCATTAATAATAATATATATTTATATATATATGTATGTATAGGAAAGAAAGTGTAAATGTTAGTTTTCCATCATCCTGAAACTTTTTGTCTCTGCATTATTGACTAAAAAAAGCGTAACTGATAATTCAGTGAAAAGTAGGCTATAGCTTACTTTATATTTACTAACTAACCCTAACCTTTCACTATAATGGCAATGGTGTATTCCAATTTGCTATATGTAAAATTGGAGTATACCTTATCTTCAGATACACCACACAAATGTCATCACCACAGATGGAAAAAGTCTAAGATTTGATAATGTCAGTACTTGTGGTGAACTGACGGCACTGATCGTACCTGTATTCATGAAAGTTTCTGACAGTTGATATTTGAAGTCAACAAACAAACGAGTCATGACATACCTTAATTGCTCCCAAATTCATGAACAGGCAGGGGTTTTCATCACAAAAAGTAAACCATGGAAAGCGAAGATGTTTATATATGCCTACATGTTTAAGAGTAGCTAGTCCTACAAGTTCATTGTTATTTGTTACATCAGCTTAAAACAATAAAACTCCAAACTGTCAAAGCAAATCAATAACATATCTTGGTTATGTGAAAAACAAACCCGATGTTACTCACGCATCCAGCAAAAAACTTCAGAGGTCTATCTAAATCTAAACTGCACAATCAGCTTTGACTAAAGTGACAAATAAAGCTATAAGCCAATCCTTTCTCTCACTTCAAATTAAAGCAGTAATTTTAGAGACAGAATTACCTGTCTGTTGTTGCTAATTATTTATTAAATTCACATCAAAATGCATTTGCAGTACTTTGATGCTATATATCTGTCTCAAGTGTTGGATCTGTGATCTGATGCTATACATCTGTTTCCAGTAAGAGCATTGCTGTTTTGTTATTGTTGAAGAAGTGCCATCCTTCTGCAAATGAAAGAAAGGTGAACAGTGTTGTAAGTAGTTGGCAGGCTGAGTGAAGTAGGGAAGATTTAATGGCACTGGCGCTGGATGGGCCAGAAGTACAAGTGCTGCTTGATCTTACATTGGCAGGGAAGACTCTCACAGCGACACTTGAACAGTTTAAGGCGTGGCAGAGTAAAAACAGGAACAGCTGGCTGGTAGATGGAAAATGAAGGTTGAGTCTGGGTGCTTGAACTGTTTCATCCTAATCATCAAGGATTACTTCACTAAGTGCCCAGGGGCATATGAAATAGCTTAAAAGAGTGTGGCCCAAGTGTTCCAAGAAGCGTGCAGACTCCTGGGGATACACAAGACACATGCAACTCCGCTTCATCCGCAGAGAGATAAATAAGTGGACCACTTCCTGCTCACCCTAACCAATGAGTACCAGTGCAACTGTGATAATGCAAATCCTGGTCTTCTTGAACAGCAGTTCAAGAGTCTATCGGGTGCATGCCAGATGCCCTCAAGTCTAACTAGAAACTACCAAAACCAGTAGAATTGATCTTTGACCCCCACCTGAACCAGAGATTCCTGGGAGGGCCGAGGTTGAAGTATTTGCAAAAGCAGTGGAACAGACTACGCTTTGTGCTTAGGATCATCAGGGAACTGCACTGGCCAGACAGAAAGGGCATATGATATCCATGATACAGACTTTGCTGCTGGGGACAGTGTTTTGCAGGGTCCTCCATTGTTTTAAATAGGAAACCTTTAGCATCAATATGCTGATGAGATACTGGGAATTGTATTGTCATAATTAAATGATAATTAAATGATATAAAAACAGTTAAAACCCTTTGAGAAATATTCCAAGTCTTCTGAGGCAAAACGGTTAATCTGTGAGCGGCATAGATGCGGCCACCATCTCCATCTGCCGTTTACCTCCTGTGTCTGCTGTGGTCTGTAAGCAAATGAAAAAGATGCGCCAGAAGAAGCCTTACATCAGCAATGGTTGTGACATGCCATTGGCTCTTGCGTGTTTCGTGACCGATTGTGTGATTGGAGTATGTTTTTGACTGAAATGTGAGTGTGTTAACAGCGCAGGATCATTTTCAGTGATTAAAACCTTGAGTTTTACATGCTTCTTCATCGTACAGCTGCTTGTTTATGGTCAGTTTTTGCAATTCATAGCTGTGACTGCACTTATATTTGCCTGTGTGTGTGTTATATTGTTCAGAGATGGATAGGTTTAGGGTAGGGATGCTACAATCAAAGTAAAAAATTATATGAAATTATTATTATTTTTTTTTTTACAAACCATTAAATTAGGCCAAACAACTGAAAACATTGGAGGACCCTTCACATCAAAAAATGACGCTAAAGAGTTCTGACCAATCTTCAATATGTGACGAGTTGGGATGAGACTGTGACATCTGGGTGTGGTGCTCCATTGTGATCAACTTGGTCTGTACCACCCAATGGCCATGAAGCATACGGAAGATGACCCAGAGATAGAGACACCACTGGTGATGCCACACAAAGCTTATTCCTTGGTAGTCTACGTGCTATGGCAGAGTTCACTGACAACCGAGACAACCGATATCCTCACAAGACTATGTCTGTGATGCTGCTCTTATTTAAGTACTGATAAAGGACTAAAATTGTTGCAGTGGAAGGTTATTGTGCTACTAAGCTGTTTATGCACACTGGGACAGTAGTGTCTTAAGGAGGGGGTAGTGTAACGCATGCGCCTGTAACACTGTTGCCCTGCATTCTTAAACAATCTTTCTTTGTCTGTTGGTATTGAGACATTACAATATATTTATTGAATACTATTTGTTTATTAATTTATCTAATCACTTAATCTCAACTGTGACTTTCCCAAAGCATTGTTATGTGAGATGTAGTAAAAATGTTGACTGCACAAGGTAAAATTTTTGTTGCTGTTTCCTGTACCTCACTTTACTCCCTCCAAGTGACTGCAGCTCTCGGCTGGCATTTTATGAATCAATCAGGACATGTAGGTAGGTTAAGCTAAAATGTTTAGTGTAAAGTTAGTCTTCTTACCAGGCGCGTAGCCAGTAATGGGCCAGGGCGGCACTGGCCCGCCCACATTACTCCCTGGCCCACCAGGCAAGTTTGATCAAAATACATTTTTAGTTTATTTTTAATATTCAAATGTATTAAAAATATATATATTAATATAAACCTGATTTATTTATTAATTGGCGAATAAAATCAGGTTTAAATGAGTATATTTATTTAAGTAATATTTTTTCTAGGAAAAAATATAGGCCCGCTCACTTTTTCAATGGCCCGCCCAAAATACAATTTCTGCCTACGCCACTGCTTCTTACTATGGCAGGTACAATGTTAGAGTGGATCTTCAGGCATCAGCCTCACTCTTCTGAATACAGTCCAGTATGCAATCTTCTGAACTGCATATTGGAGATGAATGTGTACTTGGTTCCCAGAGGCTCTCTCTCTCTCTCTTCTTAAATCAGTGAGTTACTCAAGCTGGAATAGATGGCTCACCTTAAAGAGGGAAGCAGGGGTGGACTGATGCTCAAGAAACTCTGAAAAAGTGTTAGGTAAGTGTAGACAATCTGTCAGTGGGAGTTTTGTGCATACTCAGTCTAAAATAGTAAAAAGGCTCCAGCTCTTTTTAAGTGTGGAAGGGGAGAAAGGAATCGCGTATCGTATGATTCATGATCAATTTCCAAATCATAGTGATCATCTCTATGCCCTTGTTAGTTGAGACTTAAGTGAGTAGAGCACGTGCGTGTCATTATTTAGTCATTTGTAATGCACTTGTCAGGGAGTGATGTAATTTCCTCGTTATCTTCAGCTGGGACAAGGAAATGAATGCAGTACGATGTGTATCAGCATATGTCACTGTTTTAATATAATAAATGTGTTTTTATTGTTGTTAGCACATAAAAATAAATTTTATAATTTTACAATATGCTACCATTTTAAAATATAAAATGTAATTTTATGCAATGCATATCCTTTAACGAATCTGCTGATGCACATGGTGCTGTGTTTGTTGAAGAACATCACAGCTGAAGGTAATGAGGAAATTACATCGCTCCCTTTGACAAATGCACTCCAAACGACTCAATAATGACATATTTCGCAGTACTATATTCCCAATACACGAATCGTTATACCCCTAAAGTGTGGTATTTTAATCAGAGGCAAATGTACTTAAGAATAGGCCCACTGTCATCCACACTGGTGAGACTAATTGAGGAACACGGTCAAACATGGTCTTCAGGCTAGTTCCAGAAGACATGGTGAAATAGTGCTTTCACAGTCACAAGAGAACTGAGTAAGCCCTTAAGTGGAACCAAATGACACTCTAATGAAAATCAATGCAGTATATGCCCATCAGCACACATGTAAGTCCTTCTTAGATGGAAAGATTAGCAATAAAATCCCCTCCTATAGGTGTGACCAGAGATGGGACATCAATGAAGGGGATGATAGGGTCAGGGTGAACCAAGAGAGCAATGTTACTGAAGGTTTCCTTTAACTGTTGGAAGACAGGATCTCATCAAGCTCATTTGTATTTTAACCATAAAATATGTATTAATAATCAAATGAGTCAATTGATAATCAAGTATGAGCCATAAGCCATTTATGTGGCTTTCAGCAAAGAAAGCTCCAGGGTTACATTTTCTGTAAATCAGTTTTAATTAAGGAATCGGCTACAACAAATCAGCCTAAGTACACAAACATTGTCCACTGAAACATAACTCTAAAATTAGGATCTTTAAACTTCCTCTGTAGCAAATGAAGCTAGATGGCATAGCATGATGTACTGCTGCAATTTTCCTCATTTGCTAGGGTGACCATAAGTGTCATATTTCCCGGATGTGTCCTGTCCAGGTTCCCTATATTGCCTTGATTTGATACCTCAAGAGCGTTTTGAAAACATAAGGAACCAATGTCATACCGATCGGTCTGTAAACAAGCCAAAACCTATATCTTTATAGAAATCCTGACCAGGACATGTCCGGGACAAATGGCATGTGTGGTCACCCAATCATATACTGTATGATATATATATATATACTGTATATGTGTGTGGTCCTCTCAACAAAATTCTTGAGCACTGAGTGTCCGGTGATCACCTGGACCTCACATCTACTAGACAGCAGATTCTCCTCTGAAATTCCTTCTGACATTCAATCCTTGATGTCAATGATGATATCATTTTAGTTGTGTTGCTGTTATATGAATAATATGATATATAACGCACTCAAAGTGCTTGCTATTTAATTCCATACGAAATGCATATTTATCATCCATTCATTGGTTGTTTGTGCTAGATCTTTCAAGCTTTCTTATATGGTAGCCACACTTGCCTACTACAAGTAAAACTCACTTTGATGTGTACTGCATAATCACAGATGATGTGAGTTCATGTCAAATACAAAGCATTCCATTGTTACAACCTACCACTGGGGTGAGTGATAGCACAGGCTGGGGCTAGATGTCACAGCGCAAAGGGATTTGCTGAAATTAAACC
Organism: Enteromius viviparus; assembly: GCA_032353835.1. Taxonomy (NCBI): domain Eukaryota; kingdom Metazoa; phylum Chordata; class Actinopteri; order Cypriniformes; family Cyprinidae; genus Enteromius; species Enteromius viviparus. The sequence continues at coordinate 18,031,893 of JAUCNO010001888.1, forward strand.
CACACTTCCAATCTATATAAAAAACATTTTTAAAGAACAAAGAAAGCTTCAAATAAAGTGAATTATTTAAAGTGCTTTTAGCACTTTAGCATTTAGCATTGTTGTGCATGTTTATGTGTGTGTGAGTGCTATATTCAGTCACTAGCCATGTTGGAAAATCACATAAAAAATAAAGATGTGCAGAAAAAAAGGATGTGCTTATTTAAGGCAGATAAGATAAGAAGATATGCACATAAACTATGATAGAATCACATTTTACATAAATCCCTTGATGGAAAAGATGCAACAAAAACACAGATTCAGTGTGATTTCACTTACCCTCTGCAGTTCTGAGTCATGACCGGGATCTTTTATAGCTGGGACCACTGCATCTTTCTGTACGATGTGCAAATACAGCATCAAACTGGGCCATTCGTCAACAAACATGAAACTCTGTTGCTGCCCTTGAAAAACAAAGACCATGAAGTATTCATGTAACACTGAGTGATTTGGGAAGTTGAACAAAGATGTGTTTCCTTTAAACGTATAGAGACGTTGTTCTCAAGCGACTCCCGTACTTCTTGGCCGACCCTGGCTCCACATATGCCCTAAGCTGACGTAAACTGCATTCCTTCTTAGTGTCCTCTAACCTTTTTTTGACTTTTAATTCATTAATGGCATTTAGTATTGCTCTATCCTCATTTGTCTTTGTCTTGAGAGTTACGAATGTGGCTTACATCGGTTCAGGGGTCAGCCAAGAAACCAGAACTCGATTCCCTCATGAACGCATTGCGAAGGTCAGTCATTTGGCTTATAATTTTTTTCTAAACAAAAAAATAATTTTGTTACAAAAACCTATCAATCTGCTTCAGAATTAGTGTTAACCCCTTATAGTTTCATGACAAATATAGTTATTGATCTTCAAAGTAAGGGCCACTATCCACCAGCATTACCAAGCTTTGAAGAGCCAAGATGAGTTAAATAGAAACTCCGGCTGTGTTCGTCTGAAAGAAGAAAATCATATACACCTAGGATGGCTTGAGGGTGAGTAAAATATGGGGTTGTTTTTATTTATTTTAGCTCAGTTGTGTTGGGGTTTTAGAGTGTTAAAGCAACCCCATACGAGAGCAAAAGCACTCAGTTAAGCTTGTAAAACAGGAAATTGCTAAAACTGATTTTGCAGATATTTACAACCTGTTTTTGAAGTGTTCAAGAACGAAGACATTACGGGGTTTTATTTTATTTTTTATTTTTTTGGATCTGGTATGTAGTTTTATTGAAACTTTAATGTTCCACCCTCATAATAAAAAGATTAATACCAGCTTCTTTTGGACAAAAATGAACTCATTAAAGCTGATGTTTTAGCTAATAACGGCTGTATTCCTGTTTTCTTCTTCTGCATATTATAGAGCCAATTGGATAAATAATGCAGCTATATTTGTCAATACATAATTTAAATAAACTTAAACTTCTGTAGCATTTTTGTTTCACTTTTTAAACTTTGTTTTTACTTCAATTACAGAAACACCTCAGTAAAGTAATTCCGTGTTTGTAATGTAATAGCGTTTTTTTATTTAATTTGCCTTGGTTTTCTAAAGCTATTTGTGCTGTAGCGCCACCCTTGGATCAACAGCACGACAACTATAGCTCAAATCGAATTCAACGATTTGCCCTTTATTCCTCAAAATAAAAGCACGCATGCTGAGCATGGGTCTCAAAGGTAGCCAGGCCTGGGTGTTGTGGATCAGGAGAAAGATGGCATGGAAATATACATTTTAGAGAGCCAAGATATGTTTATGCTTGGAAGCTGACTTTCCCCCCCCCCCATTTCTATCATATTCTCTGTGGTTTATATGTACAAGTTGTTATAGTGATTAATCGGTGCTTAACTTTATAAAGCGCTTAACATACAGATTGTGTCACACTAATGCATGTATACACTATGAAAATATTTTAATTAATACTGGAAAAGAATCAAATTAAAAGTAAATATATCAATACATGCATTCACTGGATTAGGTGTAATTTTGCAGTTGTCCCGCAGGTGGCTGCACGTGTCTGTCTGTGTCTGTTTCTCCAGCAGCACTCGTCTACTTAAGGTTATTTTGTGAAACACAGCCCTGCACGTTTGCATGTCTTTGCCTAAGACCGTCATGTACATGTCATGCTGACAGGACACTGCGCGTAATGGTTAGAGCTGGTGCTCACATCAAGATTTGAATAACGCATTGTGCAGGATTTTCATGTTTGCTGCAGCTGCGCCATTAGGCCTTTTCTATTTCAAAGTGAATGTGTTTGTATGTAGTCTACAAAGCCCACTGTTTACAGAATCATGCGTGGAGGTTTTATAACTTAACACATTGGAATTTTGTGAGTTGTTTTTGTGTTGGAAAATCATCATTTTACAATTTCGGTAACTTTTACATTTTCGCGTAGTGACTATGAATGAATTAGATCTACTCATTTGGCCTAACAAATATGACCCGAACATATGATTTCCTAATAGCAGTAAAGGTAGTTTATTTTCTCAAAGTAGGCGAGAATTATTTGTAATTAAATTACTGGGTACTCAGTGGTTTACCGCTTTCCTGAAAATATACTTTGAAGTGATGTAGCCTATATTGTGAGAAGTAATCAGTAAAATGGTTACACAAAGTAAATACACAAAGAAATGAATAACACTTCTGAACTCACCCTCACGTTATTCCAAATGATACCTGAAAGAGGTTGTTCTGAGTCACAATGGCTTTTACAGACATGAATGTTCTACTTTAGAAAAGCTTACATCACACAGGTATGGGACATGTAGTTTAAGTGAACAGTCACTGACATGATTAGTGAGTCCAGTTCTTTTTGAAAAACCTGTAGAAAGAAATACGATTTTATTTGTCTGTCATTGGATTGTAGCTACAGATGCCACAACGAATAAAACATTATTAGCCTACAATAAACTAACAGGTGGGTTGGTGCATACGAACTACAGTTAATTAACTGTTTAAACTATGGACGTGTTGGTTTGGTTGATCACTCACCCAAACTAAAGTTGTTGTATTATCTGTGAATAAACTGGCGAGGGCGCCAAAGAACGCGAAAAGCGCGCGTCTCTGTCACGCTCCCCCTTCTCCCTCTCCTTGAAGTGGATAACTTAACCTCGCCTTAAAGAGCCGCTCACGCCCCCCCGTTAACACTTGATTCGAGAGCAGACTATAGACCCAGCATCACATATGAAAACATATTTCTTGATTGCCTATTTTACAGCGTTTGCGTCACGCGCTAAACTGTGAGAGACGGAAAGAAATGTTTAGTCCTTTTGCGCATTAGATTTCTTACGTGTTTATATGTGATTAGCGATTTAGATTTACTCTAATAATAATTATAATCCCTATAGGCTACAGTGTTCAGATTTGCATACTATAATTATGCGTAGCAACGAAACGTAACGACATCAGTCCATATACAAATATGAATATAGGTGTAAAAATATAAGAACGAATTAACAGGTTTTCGTGTGTTATATCACATAATTTTGGTTTAAACTAATTTTAAACGAACTTTGTCATTGATCACGATTAGTCAGTTTTAACTCTTTGCAATGTGGTGAAATGAGAATGGCATCGACTGACGAAAATAACGCATCTAGTGATTTTAGTAGTAGACTAAGACGCATAAAAAAGAAAGGTGTTAGAAGACGACTACCAATAAAATATTAATAAATAATTCAACGTACAAATAATTAAAAAAAAATACATATATATATATATGTATATAGATGAGCTTTTGCAAACGCTTGCTCCAGTATTTCCAAAAAATAAGAAAAACGCGGCGTTTAAAATGCTCGCTAAATTTAGTGCGCCCATATCGTTATTTTGTAACGAACAACCATATTCGCAACGGGATCTTCTAATTGGATGCAAAAAAATCTTTAACTAATGCTTCTCATTCGGAAACGTCTGTGTGAAATAATCGACAGAGAAAGAAAAAAGAAACAGCTCAGAGAGAGAGGGAGTGGGAGAGCCAGAACAGAAGGAAGGAACAATAGAGAATCAAAGCATAATGATATTCCTAAATGAAGAGGGAAATGTTGCCGCGCTCATTTTATTAATCAGACTGTCAATTTCACCCCAGAGGCCAACCCCAGGAGCCATCTAAAACAGACTCCGATCAGAAGCTGCTCTCCTCACTTCTCCTCTCTCTCTCCACCTGGATATACGCGTCTGGCCGATCAAGGGCCGACTCTATCAACCGATGACAGTCTCTCTCCTATTTATTTGCTTATAAACCTGTTACAATAAATGATCATTCGAGCCGCGTCACGCGCACCTTTAACGACGAAGGCGCAAACCACTTTTTGATGAATGACTTTCTGGACCAGAGAGGATGCGCGGGTCATTTTGAGCAGTCATTCGTTGCCCGTACTGGCATTCCTCTGTTTTTTGCTTCCAGCTCATAAAGGTGTTATATTATTTAGAGGCGGCAGCTGAGCTGAATGCGGATTAGATCCGCCACCAGTCATCGGAGCACCAGCCCTGGGACTTTGGATTTTTTCTGCACGACTTCATGATGGAGAGGATAAGAAAAGAAATGATTCTGATGGAAAGGGGACTACACAGTCCAGTGGCAGGAAAGAGGCTCTCCAACCTCTCTGACTCGGCCGGGAACGCGGTGCTTGAGGCCCTGGAAAATTCTCAGCACGCAGGTCGCCTCAGTCCGAGAATAACTTCTGCCTCGCTGCATGGCAGCCTCGGGGATATTCCCACCAAAGGCAAGTTCGAAATCGACAGCTTATTCGGAAACCACCACAGCGACAATACCTCCTCCACAGAAGTGTCGTCCTCCGAAAACAGGAAGAAAATGAACCTGTACCCTGAAGTTTCTCCTGACTCCGACATGAACAGCGATGTGGAAGTGGGCTGCCCGTCTCATCGCTCACCCGGCAGCATCAGCCAGCAGAAGGAAAACCATAGCAAAGGTAAACAATTTACGTCGAAATTTATCGTGTGATAATTTGAGCGGGAATCACAAAGTTTTAAAGTAGTTCTAATTGGAATATGTTTTATTATTGTTATTATTATTATTGTTATTTTTATGGTAGCGTATTCCTCGACACTTTTTTTACACTTTCTTTACAGTTACTATAGCCTATTAAAGTATCTGTGATTGCATTACGATCGTTGCATGAATTTCCCAGTGTTTCATTTGTATTTGAATCTGTGTCTTTTATGTGTGGTTTAAAATCATGTTGATTTTCTAAGGAAAAAAAGCTAAATGCAATCAGCTTAATTGCATTTGTACATTTATAAACACAATCGCACCAATAATTTTACTTGCTTGTTTATTTTATTTAAATGTACAAATAAAAGTCTAATATGCATGTTTAAAATGTTTACGCATTTGTCTGTTTTTCTTCCATTATCTGATTTAGGTTTTTCCGACTGTAATTCGGGAGCCTCCAATACAAGTTCATCCTCTCTATCGAATATAAACGGCTCCATCAGTAACTCCAGCAGTTCGAGCTCGGACCAGGTGAGGAGGTACCGGACTGCATTTACCCGAGAACAAATTGGAAGATTGGAGAAGGAATTTTATAGAGAAAACTACGTTTCAAGACCCAGGAGATGTGAACTGGCCGCAGCATTAAATTTGCCAGAAACAACAATAAAGGTATTGGTGTGATTTTGTTTTTAGATGAAACATGCATTTGCTGATTTGTAATGTATATAAAATGTTTAGTAAATATTACCCTTACCCAGCCACCAGCAAAAATAAAACAAAACAAAACGCGGAATTTTAAAAGGCCATTATCAATCTAAAAATGAATCCGTTCTCCTAACACTGTTTCCAGAGACCGTGTAGGCTAGTCTGAACACGTCAAAATGGCTTGCATTTAACATACATCATGTGTAAGAAAAAAATCTGTTATTTTATTTTGTCTGATGCAAATTCCTGCCTCATTTTACCACAAAAACCGTCCAAAGGAGGTCCATTTACAAAACGATTAGTCGATTCGTAAATGACACAAATTCTCCTCTAAAAGGTGTTTTAAATGCATAAGTCCTTTGACCATGCTAAACTGTAGCGTTTAATTGTTTTGTTCTCGCCACTGTTCACCTGATCCCTGATTGTTACCTGTGTGTTTCTGTGGATGCGTGTAGGTGTGGTTTCAGAATCGACGAATGAAGGACAAGCGGCAGCGGCTTGCCATGTCCTGGCCACATCCCGCCGATCCCAGCTTCTACACCTATATGATGACTCACGCGGCCGCCACCGGAAGTCTGCCTTACCCTTTTCATTCCCACATGCCACTACACTATTACCCCCATGTCGGTGTCACGGCAGCAGCTGCCGCGGCAGCCGCCTCAGGAGCCGCTTCTTCACCTTTTGCTACCTCTATACGTCCGCTTGATACTTTCCGTGCGCTTTCTCATCCATATTCGCGCCCAGAGCTGTTGTGTAGTTTCCGGCATCCAGGACTATACCAGTCACCGGCAGGTTTGAACAGCTCCGCGGCGGCGTCGGCGGCAGCAGCGGCGGCGGCGGCGGCTGCAGCGGTCAGTGCGCCTTCGGCTGCGGGCCCGTGCTCGTGTCTCAGCTGCCACAGCAGTCAGGCCGCCAGCGCACTGGGCTCCAGGAGCACCAGCTCTGATTTCACCTGCACAGCGACAGGGCAGAGGTCCGAGAGCGGATTTTTGCCATACTCGGCAGCAGTTCTCAGCAAAACTGCGGTGCCCTCGCCGGACCAGAGAGAAGAGAGCGCGCTCAATAGATAGCTTAGCACTGGCATACCCTCTCTCTTTCATTTGAAGCACATGCAATTATGATTCTTATTATTTTTAAATTGAGGGACAGCATTTCCATTCCAGTAAGGCCTGTAACACCCAAGATTATATTAAGAAAGCTATTTGGAAATCGAAGGCCTTTGAAACATGTTACAACAAAGTAGCTACTAAAACAGAATGAGCTAAACGGTCGTTTTTTATTAGCTTTTTTAAAATGATTTTATTTATTCTTATTTATTACAACTGTATGCAAATATTATTTGCGATTAGATACACTGGTTGTGCCACTTTAGCATCGGTTAAGGGACCATGCGCAAGATAATGATGCTATTCTGAAAGTGCTGCTGCTCGAGGGACTCTCTCAGATGTAGGAGTGTGGCGCATAAAACCTGCACTACTGCTACAATGTCAATTCTGCTGTTAATAATGTGAAGATTATGACGAAAATTGCCAATCATGTACCTTGATGGACCTCCTTTGAATGTGGAAATGTAAGAAAGTTCCCGTTCGGAGACTCGCTGTCAAAGCATAACAACCCGCTGTGGGAAGTCATTAGACAAGATAGATAAAAGACCTTGAGCATTTCGCATTGTTCTTGGTGTGTAGATTGTACAGTATTAAACGTGGTATTCGTTACCTGAAAATTTCTTTTTTTATTATTAAAAAAAGAAAAGAAATCCCCTTTCCACCGAGTCCTATTTCCAATCTTCTTATCGGAACGCTGGTCGGCCTGGGTAGACTTTTTTCTCAGAGATGTTCCGCTGATGCGAGCAGTCTCATTAAATCCAAACCGATATTTCCATAATACTCCCAGTAGAGACTCTTCACTCACAATATAATGGGATTATCCACACAACCCCAAACTTCAGACAAATTGCTCATGCATTTCTGTCTGCATACATATTTTTTTGTCACTGGGCGGAATTCTGCCTTACATAAAACCATATTTTAAAAATAGCAAAAAAGCACTTGTACAGATCAATTGGTGAGATATTTTGTCATATCACGCTTAGTCACGTTTAAATTGTATTAAACCCACATTTTGACTTGATTTTGATCGAAATTATTAGCGTCACAGATTTCTTTATTTTTTACTAATATTTAATTTCTGTGAGTTGCTGGATGTTTAGATTTCACAATTGTTTAGGTACATAAACAATCTGACATTAATTCACCAGACTACAGAACGACTAAAAAAAATATTAGGCCTGAAATGATATTGCAAGACAAAATGACCACACATTGTATATAAAACACATAACATTGCTGTTTCCATTTCAAATGAAAAAAATAAAAATAAAAGTAAAATAAATAAAAACAAATAGATTTTTTAAATATTACTGAGTTGTTGCGCGGGGCTGGCTGCCGTCTGTTCAGTAAATGACAATACTAAAATCCCAGTGTTTTGCTCCTCTCCCAAGGGTTGCCGTGATACACGACTCTGTACATTAAGTCTCTGTATTTTACATATTGCCGACTGTATGAATTTTCATATTTTCACTTGAGAAAAATGTGCAATATAAAATGTATATTATGTTATTTATTGATGGTGTTGTTCTTGGAAAATAAATATTTAAAACGCAATTTTTAATATCGTTATCATTGTGCACGTTGCAAACAGCTAATTTCAGTATTATCTGAAAGCATCAATTCTAAATCGGATATAACGTTCACTTCACCCACTTTTTATTACTTAAATATCTAGTTTTTTTTGTTCCGTTTAATTGTAAACGTTAATAAATACACGAGCATTTTTATAATGTGATTATCTTCCTTTTACAATCAATATTTCAATGAAAAAAATCCAATAGTATGAAGCGTTCCTGCTCTGTTAACACATTTATTTTTCTCCTCCTTGGTGAGAAAGTGAGTCTGGCATTAATTAAAACGACACTAAAACTATAGGGAATATGGAGTCTGCGATCACGGGTCATTCCGGCCCTATAATTTACCATTATTTTTACATTACCTCTAAATGATACAAGCTGATACTGTCGTTAATTGCAGCCTGGTTAAATATATACCGGAATATTCCCGGGGGACTTTGAGATAAGTTGCTTTCTTTTTGAACGTCCCCATTAAAGAAATGGGATTAGAGGCGCAGCAAGAGTGTGATGTATCGCCATGTTTCGTTATGCTCTTTACCAAGGCGAGGGTTACAACCCATACAACAAAGGCATTGAGATAGATGGAGAGGCAAACTGGAGAAGACAGAGGGCAGAAAAACACTGGCCACAATAACGCCATCAGTTTTGTATCCAATGTGCAAAAACTGAAAAAAAGAATTCATCATAAAATGCAGCAAACTGTCTGTCACCTTAGCCGAATTGCCTTTGACAAGAAAATAAATCTGCGGCTTGTTTAATATATTTTATTTTTTTCTTTATTTCGGTGCTAATAGAAAACCCAAATTAAATGTCCACCACCAAGATAGAAATGCAAAGATCGATGATCCTCCCGCTACTGTCCAATCACGCCCATTTAATTGACTGTATTTTCTGGGTAATTGAACTGCTTGTTGTAAATTGAAGATTTTATAGAAACGACATAAAAACTACATTTACTGACATTCATCGCATCTTTGACATTGATTATCTGATCAGCGCGTGTCATGCTAACCTCCAATTCTTCATTACGCACTGTTTATGAGCTGTTGCAGAACAACTCGCTTGTTCCACCGTGATTGATTGCCTTATTAACGCGTGTTCTTGTAAGTGTGACCGAACTGATTACGATGCATATGTTTAGAATAATGTTTCATTTAGCTGACTGCGAGTAATGCGAGGTGACAGCTGCTGCGGGGAGGACAAAATCCGAACTACAGGGAGCACGTGGGGCCAAAAGACTGTTGTTTTAAGGTGGAACTTCACAAATGCGTCTGGCGAGCGGAAAACGGCGCGCGCAACTGAACATCTGCGCTAAAATTTCAATGAAACGAGACCATAGCTATATTATCAGGTCCACGCAGGAACGGTGGCCTAAAGGCAGGTCGCTGTTTTTAATCGGATGAATAGCAGGTTTTGGTAAATGCCTACCAACGCTGTCAGGTTTGATTATTCTCGGGGAAGTCTGGGCAGGGTGAGGCTGATCCCAATCCCATCCAGTTGTTGTGATGGAGATAAAAACCTTCACGATGCCTACGGTTCCTCACGCAGCCCTGTATATTAGATCACCATACGCTGGCGTAATTTTGTTTTCAGTGAATGGACTGCGCAAATTAGAAAAAAATAATAGTACACCAAATACACCAAACAATGGCGCGGATATTGAGTTCATTGCGTTCATTCATCAGCTAGCTTTGTTTTTGTTGACACCATTAAAGAAAAGCCAGGGAACAGAAGGGAAAAGGTTCGTGGCGACAGAAGCACCGGCTGTGATGAGGAGATTTATGCATCAAATGAAACCATGGCCACTCTTGTTTGTCTCAAATGAACGCTTCTGTTCAAATGTTGCTTTCATATATTATGTGACATTAATTTAACTATAGCTCATTAAGACAGAATGAAATGGTTAAATTAACTTATCAACCCATAATGATGATGAATGGGGTAGTAATTCAGATACAAGCTGGGCAATTTGCAAGTCTGCACATTTTGATAGTTCTCAAATAACATTTTGAATAGCAGGTCATCCCCTCAATCAATTGCATAAGCACGTTAAGTCGCTCCCACTCCCTCAAAAAGGAAAATGTTTTTCATGCATATGTATTAAAACATGTTCGCAATTATCCTTGAAAATTGCCTTGACTTGCTTTAACGGCTGAGCTGTCTGTTTGCTATAAGCTGCCAATGAGATGGTCTGGTTTGCGGGAGAAAATGGGGGTCAAAACATAACAGTTTACTGAAATAACAAGTTAATTATATCACATTTTGCTAAAGTATATTTTCAGCGTACTCGCTCGCAGTGTGAAACATGTCAACAGCAGTAACCCACTCACCTCCACAGCTCTGTCGAACACCAACAGAGGGCATTTACCAATTCGGCGTGCGTTTATGGCAAGTGCACCTATACATCATAACGTTAATGTCACCTGGCACATTCTGGAAAGTATTTGAATGCATCGGATGTACAGAAAACGCTGACGCCTATCGCTTTCCTTTTCAGTTAAACCTTGCGACAGACAAACACACGCATAATGATGTACTGGGACATGCATTCCTTCTTGCTTTAATTAATTTACTACAAAGTTAACCCTTTGTCTGATTGACGACAATTTCAAATGAAATAGTAAACGGGGTTCATCTCCAAACAGCTATGAGTTCGACATCATTTTTTATTTTATTTATTTATTTATTATTATTATTAGTATTACTTTGCCGCAATAACAACCAAGGATTGTTTTTGTTCACATTCGATGAAATTGTGGAAAGTTCGTGCAAACGCCAGGCCAAACGCGCGCGCCACTGAGGCTTGAATGGCTATACTTGCGAATCATTTTGCCTGAAGTGACATCACACTTTCGCGGATTTGTCGGATTTCTAAGAAATAATATAATTATTGTTCCCTATACTGGCACCTCATTATATTAAACACGTAGAGATATTGTTGCTCTGTAATGTTCGTGACAGCTGTTACTCTACAAGGAGTGCAGCAGCTTTGCGCGCTAATTCACGAGCAGTCTGTCAGTCTCGCTGGTAGTTTCCATCTTACTGAAACAGAGAGAGCTTTAAATGAGTCCCATTGACAGTGGTCAATGAAATATATGCAAATACTCCAATAGCTCACAAAGATCTACAATGCATGGTCATTTTTGCACATTTCCAGCAGATGTAGTTTTCTGAAATTACCAAAATTGTAATCAATATTCACACTGAAGACAAACAGAAGCCCCATTAGGGGAAATATTGATAATGAATCTGAGGTGTCTGCATCAGCTCTAATAAGTCACAGCATATAAAGAACTTTTTTCAAGGCATTACAAAGTGTATTGGGTTGAGTAAATCCTGAAAGTAAACTGTATATTTTATAATATACAGATCTATTGCCTAATACAACCTACTTATGAATGCAGACAGTGTGCATCTTTTAAAGAAAGGACAAACTGTGTGTGTGTGTGTGTGTGTGTGTGTGTGTGTTTAATTTGCTAAAATATTAAATGATATTGAATGAAGAGAATCTCTTAATGAAGATGCTGCAGCCCATTTACGATTACACATATTTAGTATTCAAAACTACTCAATGATGATTTTAGAAACAAATGGACATCGTAGAAAAGTGGCATAATAAAAGATGCATGCACTCAGTCTGCCTTTAATGTGTCTTTTATAGATTTTATGTATTGTGTGGACATGTGGTGGGCAACACAGCAACCCCGCTTCCAGTGGACAATAACCTAAGCTTGAGATACACAAATATGTGGCTCCACAACGACATTATGAATAGTTCACCCAAATAGAAAAATGATTTTACTTACCATTTACTTTACATTTACTTAAGAATATTTGAACTAAAATAGATCCTCATTAAGTTAAATAAATTCTTATCTGTAAAAAATATATTCACTATGGCATAATAATCAAGTTCTTGTTTTTATATCGTGTTCACTTCTGATTCAGTGACATAGAATTATTATTATTATTTTTTTTTACAGCTGGTTTTAGTAATGCAAGATGCGTAATTATTATTATCCATATATATATCATCAAGTAAGCACACTGTGCACTGGATTTAATCTACTCACACTGCGTTGTGAAAGTTAAACATTTATACAGTTGCTGTCCGTGGTGCTGATCGTCACTATACTCCAGCTCAGAGGTCAATCTAGCACTCTCTCCATTTCAGAGTAATCAGATTGCAAAGAAAGAGCAGCAGCCATCAGAAGCATTGGCAGTTTTCTTACGAAATATGTACTGTGCTTTTGTAATATGCAGTCTTGAATTGGTTTTGTGTAAATTCAGGCGAAATAAAAATTCATATCAGTATTGCAAAGAGCTGAATGAGATAATATCACTTTTGTTATATTTCAGGCCAGTTTAACTTAAATATAGTATAGTTTGTAACTATAACCTTTAAAAATTGCAAAACAAAATCAATTGGGTTAAAAAATAATTGTGTAATAGAATTATTATTCAGTGGTAAAGCCATGCACCTTCTAACCCTAATAATGGTAAAACGTTAAATCATGTTGTATGTTTCTGTTCTGAGCTCTGAGCAGCTGACAAAAATAGTAACCTAATGTGTTTCATTCATTTGAAGTTAAAAATATTGTTTTACAACACTGAATCAAAAAACAACCACAACAACAAACACCAACACAACTACATTTAAGAGTTAGGAATTTTCCTTTTTAAAGAAACAGTGGCAGGTGGTAAAAAAAATAAAAAATAATATATATATATATATATATATATATATATATATATATATATATACACACACACAC
>JAUCNO010001888.1:18052362-18070342 GCA_032353835.1 Enteromius viviparus
GCTAATAAAATCACAATCGCAATATTAGTTCAAAAAATCGCAATATGATTATTTCGTCCATATTGCACAGCCCTAGTGTCTATAGAGAGTTAATGATATTAACAAGAATATATTTGATAGGTGACTCTTACATTATCCCACAGAAACATTTAAATAGTGTAGATTAGTGTGCAATGTTTTATAATAATCGTGTCCTTTTCATTCATTTAACATATTTATATTGGGGACATCCAAGATATTTGGCATATTTGAATAGTTACTTTCCCTGGTAATTAGTTGCTTTTATAATGATGTAATTTGTGTGGAGTAACTATAACTAATTACTTTTTCAAAGTAACGTACCCAACACTGGTCCTTATTGTGACATTATTCTGCTGAAAACACTTGATCAGATTGTTCTGAAATCTATTTAAACTTCTGCTTAGTATTCAATACTAGATACAATTTTAAAGACATTAAAGACAGTTATGTTGTAATTTGATGCTCTGCATCTGAGCAGTTTTTCTACGGCAGCTTACTCATTCCTGGCCTTGTGGAGGTTTTATGGAGTGTTTTAATTGATCTCCCTCAGGATATCCAGGCCCTTGAGGAATACAGAGAGAAGAACCAGAGGCAGCTGAAGTTATGGGTGTACAGACTGCTGCTGTACTCAGCCCTGCTGTACTTGATAGCCTGTACAGTCGTCTATGTGTGGTATATCCCAGAGCGGATGATAGGAAAACTAATAGTGGCATCACCATTCTTGCTATTTCCTCTGTTGTAAGTAATTCCGTTTATGATTTCAGACGGATAGAATAGTAATAGAATTTGGTTTATGATTGAAGTTACTTGATTCTTGTGATATGCATGCATATGACCATAAATGAATGTCATTTCCTGTCTGCAGAGTTTGGCTGCTGAGGAAAGTGCTGATCGTTTTATACAACAAACGAACCGAGAGAAACAGTAAGAAAGTCTTACTGTACTTGGTGTTATGTTTGATCTCATAACGAGGTCAGTGTGTTATGATGAGCCACCGTTAATCATGTCTACACATTCATTTTTCTGTTCTTTTTTGCCTCTTAGATGAAAAATTAGAAGAGCTGAAAGCAGAGAAAAAGAAAATAGTGAGTAATCGGCAGTCTGTCTTTGCATTTCATTTGGGCCTAGTTTGTGATTGGAGGCACTCTATCTCACGTATATCTTAGGAGCTTTTCATTTGTGCTAGTTAGCCGCATGCTAAAGTTAACACAACAACATCCTGTTTCATCATATTGTGGCCCTCTGCTGTCAGTGAGAGAAAGAGATCATTTCTGCTCCTAATAAATAATCTGAAATCAATGAAGACAGCGGGTAATTGGCAAAGAGACTTTACTTGGTAAAGTGCTTGGCTAACGACTTGTCTTTAAATTAATAGTGTTTAGTGATGGGAGGAAATAAATCTGAGAAATTGCTTGTCATCCACTGTCATGTCTAATAACTTTCAATAATTACAGCTGATGGATTTCCACACTCCCCATTATCTCAGTAGGGCTTGTAATTATTCTATTCATTAAAGTTAAATAATTAGCACTATTTGCTCTTTCCCTGAAATGAAGTTTTAAAATGAAACCAAACAGAAGACGGTGAGAAAACAGACCGTTTGTTTTAGTTTTTACACCCAAATACAAGCAACAGGTCTAGATTTTTAAAAAATTGCTTTTTTAATTTATTTTTTTGTTTATTCACAGCACTATCGGTGTTTAATGTGATTGTGATTTATGTGGCATTTTCTCGAACAGCTTGAGCAGGTAATGGAAACTGAAACCTACAAAAATGCCAAGCTGATTCTGGAACGGTTTGACCCTGACTCTAAGAACAAACTTGTAAGTATCTTATTATTAAATCTCCAAAAGACTCCATTAAATGTGCAAATATTGATGTTTTGCTTTGGTTTCCTCTGAAGGAGATGGAGGCTCAGCCCATAGGCCCACCTGCGACTCCAAGACAAGGCCAAGGTGAGCAATCAGTCTGTTCCTCCTGGAAACTCACAGTTGACCCATGTTCATGCCATTCTTAGGATTTTTTCCCCCCAGTCTTTCGATAATAACTTGTTGTAATATTTGAAATGCTTTCTTACCTGCTGATGAAATGTAAAAATGTATCACCAGATTGTATTTTTTAGAATTTGTCTGTTTTAGACTATTTATCTTTTATAGTCTTTAGTTAATTGTATGTATACCTTCTATCATTTATTCAGAGATCGCCATCAAAATAGCTTTGATGCTGGCATGGGGTTCAAAAGTGAATAAATAAGTAAATGAATGTTTCCTGCTGATGAAGGAAAGGCCAGTGACATCAGAGTCTGCTTTGAAGCAGCAGGTTTCTGTGCTGATTTGAGTCATTTTTCCGGTCTCTAGATCAGTGTTTCCCATCTCTGTTCCTGGAGACACACCAGCAGTGCTCTTTTATGTGTCTCCCTTATCTGGTCCTGTAGTCTACTAACAGCTGATGAGTTGATTGTTTGAGTTGGATCACAGGAATAAGTTAGTGTTGGTTAGGCTGAAGGCGGGCGTACACGGTGCGATTTTTGAGGTCGCACAAGCTCGATTTGTCGATTAACCTCACCGTCACAATCCGAGTGCTGCTGTGCCTCCAGGAACAGGGTTGGGAAACGCTGCTCTTGATCACCCTGTACATGTAGACTTCAGGTTATCAGCTGTTATATTTCACTGTCCGAATCATGTCATGTTTCTCCCAGAGCTTCGTCAGCGGCTAGTGACCCCTCGTCCTACTGGGCGTCCACCCCTCGCTCCTGGCCCCTCGGCCCCTCCGACTCCACTGTCTGCCCCGGGAGGGCCACCTGAAAAAGGTCTGGCTACATCAACCCCTCATGGGCTGATCCGGAGGCTTGGAACCCCAGCTGGTACACCCGGCCCAGCCATGGGTGAGTCTCCTGTCCCTCTCTAAACATCTGACTGACTTCAACAGCCCTTCTATGGCTAATAATGTTTTCATCACAGATCTGGATCGTTGATGTTTAAGGGACAAAGCTGACAGGCCTGACCTTGTCTCTAAAATCAGAGGGGTTTGAGTGGTTGATGACCAGATTTAGTTTTTTTTTGCATGCATGTGGATTTTCTTTGCAGCTGATTACCTAGGCCCTGTTTTATGAAACGAGTTTATCAAACAAGCCAGGCTTATTTCAGTTTGTCTGACAATAAGTCACTCGTTTGGTCAGCTTGTTTCATGAAACAGGCCCCTGGCTGCTACTTTTGCTAAAAACCCCTATTATCCTATTCATTGCGTTGAAAGTGAAAATACTGAACCTACACAGAGGAGCCTGATAAAAACGCTCGTTTTAGAGGAACATTTCAAACCGCTATTAGAGACTTTTGCGTCTAAACTCATCAAATACCAGTATTACATGGAAAACTTACGTTTTTGGAAAACAATATTTTTTCCCCCTTGGCTACTAACTGCAATTCGAAGAATTAATATAACCAACGATTAATTAGAATAAATAAAAGCCCTATTGCAATATAAAAAAAAAAAAAAACCTAGCAAAATTACTAAAACTTTAAATAAATTGAAAATGAAATTTGATCATATAAAAGAATATTAATAAATGTTATAATAGTGCAAAACGAATGCTATATTAGACTGGAGCAGCTGCAGTCCGTTTTAACTTTCTTTTGGAGGATATCGCTACGTATTTTATTCATCCCCAGTCAACGACAAACATCTGCTAGCAGTGACTGACAGGTGACACAGCCCTGCTCTGTTAGTCCTGCAAGTTTTGCTGTGTGCAAACAGTTCTGGGTCCTGTTCAAGCAAACACCTTTAGCAGGAAATTGGAAGTGAAAAGCACCTTGGTCCACTGCGGCGTCTCCATATGTCGGTAAATGAGTAAGCAGCAGGGATTCCTGACTATGCCAAGTCTGGCAGAAATGACCAGTCTTCTCGCTATGATTGCTCTTGATGTTAAATTATATTAATTATGAGTGTGGATCACAGCGGGCACGAGGAGGGAGCTCCATATCAGTGTCGTTATTAAAAGCTGTCCCTCTTATCATTCATCATCGAGCATGCAGCAGTGAGCCACACATACCGTCACACGCCTGAGGAGCGCACTGACACGCGTGTGTGTGTGTGTGTGTGTGTGTGTGTGTCTGCGCAGGAATGCACCCTCCAGGTCCTCCGCTGGCCAGACCCGTCCTCCCCAGAGAGCGAGGTGCCATGGACAGGGTCATTGAGTACCTAGTGGGTGATGGACCTCAGAACAGGTGAATGCTCTGTCCTGAAATCATGATTTATATCTTTACACTGAACAAAATCAAGGTGTGATATGATTTCCCAAAAAGAAAGATCACTATATAATACAGAGATGTTCATCTTCAGTTCAGGCAAACCCAGAGGAAACCCAGTTTGGTTGTATCACATTTCAGAGGAGAAACATTTATAAAGCCTGAAAAACTTGGAATGAGATACATTTATATCCTCAGGCCTTGGTTTTCTTATCAGTTATATAAGTGAAGATTTTATTTGCAATAAATGATAATTTAAATTTTTTATATAAATATTTAAATAATATTATGGAATGCCGTTCAGGAAAATTTGAGACTGGCTGTTTTTTAGGGAATGTTTGCATCTCTTCACATGCATCTGTACGGACACAGAACGCAGTCGTGATTTCTGCCGAGGGGATTTTGAGCCTGGGTGCTTATTAATATTTGTGAAATAAATATTTCTGTGAAATGCGTTTAGGCTGCACAGAAAACCTACATATTATTTAGCTGAACGAACTGATGATGACATCACAAGCTCAGATTTGGTTGACCAATCGGTGGTAAGCATGAGATTTTCATTCCATATAATGGAATAAATATTACTGTGATGTGTACTAGTACTTGCCTAAACTATCAAACTTTCATTTTTCCTAGCATAAAAAATGAAACGCACACACAAAATAAAAATTAAACTATTTTTTTTAGGATGGGGCTGGCATTTTAAGGTTAAGAAAGCATTTCTTTCTTTAAAACGTTTGTTTTAGCAAGAATGCATTACTGGATCAGAAGGAATTCATTCTTTTAACAAATATATATTTATTTCAGATAAATGCTGTTCTTTTTAATTTTCTGTTCATCAAAGAAAACCCTTACTGTTTCTATGAGCATATTAAACTCAACATCACAGGAATAAACAACATTTTGCCATATATTAAAATAGAAGAAAAATATTTGACAGTATTTCTATTTTTAATATGTGTTTGATCAAATAAATGCAGCCTTGGTGAGCTGTTTCGAGGCTTGCTTTGAGTAAACTTGAGACTTTGAGCTGTGGGGGCGGAGCTAGATTATCAGAGCGGTCACATCGGTTAAGAATATCATGTGCTCCTTTACATCCTTACACTTAATTGCCCAATTTTGAATTTTCCTTGCAGATTCGCTCTGATATGCCAGCAGTGTTCGTCTCATAACGGCATGGCGTTAAAGGAGGAGTTTGAATATATTGGTAAGTTTGAGAGGAAAATGACCGAGCTCTTTAAACCAGAAGAGGACTTATTGAACGTAAACAGACCCTCTGATGCGTTCACAAATCATTAATGTGCTGCATGTTTGTTTTCATATTCATGTGTCTGAGGATCATTCAGATGAGATGAGTTTGTTTTAACCGCTTGCGTTTTAGCATTCAGATGTGCCTACTGTTATTTCCTGAACCCGGCCCGGAAGACACGTCCCCAGGCCCCGCGTCTCCCAGAATTCACTGCAGAAACCAAGATGAGCCAAGACCCCCCTGCTGTTGCCATGGAGACAGACCTGTCTAGCTCTCCACCTGCCCCAGGTACCAGATCTCTACCAGAGTTCACCTGAGCAGCAGGAGGAGATGATGTTTAGATGCTCCTGATATTCTGAGGCGTGCGGTGTTAAAGGATGATTTTTGAAGGGCTGGCTTTGTTTACAGCAGGTCTATTATGTGTGTGTGTGAGTCCCTGCTGCTCGTGCCCTCTGAGAGGACATTTGCTGATGTGCTGAGAGCAGATCTGTGAGGTGATTAAAGGCTTTAGAGTCTTATATTCCCCCCCACAGTGCTGCCTAGTTAGTAAGGCTTTACCCCGTGTCTCTACCTGACACACACACACACACACACACACACTCTCACTCTCCTGTCTTGCAGAGTTTCTTCTCTTATTACGTGCTCAGGCAGTAGCAAGTGATGATACAGTGTGTGTACTCGCTCTCAATAACGCATCTTTATTCTGGAAAAAATGTGTTTTTTAACCAAAATTAAATGTAGTATTTTAAAAAATGAGAATAGTGACCAATTCTCACTATTAACTAGTTTATTAGCATACCAATACCTAAACCTAACAACTCTCTTACTGAGTTTGAGACAAAGGTCGTTTTTTTTTAATGTTGTGTTAACAGCTAGAATTTGTAAAGTTTGACCTTAAATGTATTTAATTTGAGTTTCTTCCCCTCCGTCTAATTTTATTTTGATATCTCTAGCTTGAATGTTTAATTTTCCTTTTTCACGCTATGGGTTAAATATTTGGGATATGAATAAAATAAAATATAAAATTAAATTAAATGTATTAAATTAAATTATAATTAAATTCAAATAAAATAAAAAATGCATATAATAAATAATATAATATACTGTAATATGTATGTTTATATAAGAAATTATTTTTAAAGAGTAGAAGTAAATACTTGTGTATTACAGTGCATTGTTACACATTCTGTTTTAAATGTAGCACAAAACCCTTCTTAATGTTATATTATAACAATATTTCTTGAGCTGCTAATCGTCACATTAGAAGGATTTCTGAAGATCATGTGACACTGAAGGCTGGAGTAACTGTGCTTTGATCTCAGAAATAAATACATTTAAAAAATATATTGTCTGTTCAAAATGTAAATAATATTCCCCAAATGTTAATGTCGTTTACAAATCAGAATTACTTGTAGCGTTTGTTTGGCTCAGGTTTAAAAAGCTTTCAGAAAGTGCTGGTCTTCATGCTTCAACAGAGAGAGCACTTTTAGTATGTGATGGTATAAGTTACCATGCTTTAAATTCAGGTCTAGCTATGTTGTATTTATTTTGTGCATGAAAATCCAATTATATGCCTCTTTTCACTGTGAACTGAATCTTGCTAACAAGCGCTCCTTTCGCTCGTTCGTTAGAGGGTAAAGCAGCCAGTCCTGGGCATGTGAAAGAAGAAGAAGAACCTGGAGAGCAGCAAGCAGAAGAGAAGCAGCCAGCAGATCCAGATCCT
The DNA here is from genome assembly GCA_032353835.1 of Enteromius viviparus. Taxonomy (NCBI): domain Eukaryota; kingdom Metazoa; phylum Chordata; class Actinopteri; order Cypriniformes; family Cyprinidae; genus Enteromius; species Enteromius viviparus. The sequence goes on from JAUCNO010001888.1 coordinate 18,059,600, forward strand.
GTCTCCAGCCTCCCTGACAAATCAGACGCCGAGCACGATGTGTCTGCCATGGAAGTGGAGTAGATGGAGACCGAGCGTGCCAATATTAACCTGTCTGTGCTGTTTGTGGGGTTGATTTTCTCATTCTTTACCTTTAGTTTATTTGTTTCCTTTTAATTTCTACGCATTACAGTTGCAGTGTTATTTCATAGACTAGTGAAGTAGAAAGGAAAGGTTTAGCGGTCAAAGGGGTTTTTGTGAAGGGTTTTATTTTTATTTGCAGTTGAGTCGTCGTTATAGTGTCTTTGTTTACAATAGAAGCTAAACTTTGCTCAAGTTATCTCTTCTCTTATTCTCTTAGTTGACAAGAAAAGCAGCTATTGACAGGTGTTCATTTCATTCTCCATGGAAGCACTGTTTTGGGACTGAATGTATTTAATATTCTAATTTACAATATGTAATAATGCAAAAATGTCCTGTTCAAAAGTATATTTATACTATTTATAGTTATTAATGTCCTCTCGGTGCCTGTTGTGTAGCACACATGATGTGCAGCGAGAGATCTGTCCCATGTTTACATGTCTGTTCTGGTGTCGCCATAGGAAAGAATGGCTGGCTATTTATTACGGCATAAAAACAGCCCTTCAGTGTTCTCAGCCTTATGTGCCTTTATGTTCGACCTGCAGATGAATTATCTAATAGCATAATGTGCAAAAATACAGTGCTGTTTTTATTTTGTCTACAAGCATTATGAGAAATAAAGTTTTTAAAACAATATCCTGTTGAGGTGCAGAGAATTTATTTATTTAAATAACATTTGTTGCTGTCAAATGATTAATTGCATCCAAAAAAGGTTTTTGTTTACCTTTAAAGGTAGATCCACTCACATGCATGCAGCATATATATATTGGAAATGTTTACGTTAATATATTGCACTAAATATATTACTTTTTACATATGCATCCATGTGTTTGCATTTACATATGCATATCAAAGAAATGCATCACACACACTTTTATTTCGGATGCGATTCATAGTTTGACAGCACTCATTTTTATGCATTTACTTAATGCAGGATCACACAAGCTTTCAGGCGTTAATGCCTTTGTAGGCACCTATGCATTCATCATTGAACCATCCCATGCAAAATAAAACCCCTTTTTCAGTTTTACAGACATAACCGATCTTAAAAATCTTTTTTTTTTCCTCTTACAAATCTGTTATTTTCTGTGCTTGAGAGTGAAAGGGTCATGGTTGTGCAGGTAGAGATGTGTAGTTATTGGTCGTAGCTGGTGTTATTTGTGTGGAGAGATTGCCGGTCAGTGGATATGCCACTTGAATGGTTAAGTGACCCTGCTCAAGCGAGCGTGAGAGAGCATCTGTGAGCTCAGCCTGAAATAGGCTGTTAGGGCTGTTAGTGTCCTGCGGCATCGGCCTGCCCACGGTCCATCCGCTCTGACACAGAGAGACATCGAGAAGAACGCGTTAAAACACAGTCCATTTTCATTAGGGAGCCTATTTTAGCTTGTGATCATTTTATTTTAGCTCATTGATCATTTCAGACAGTATTAGATAATGGGAGTGACACACAAGCCCAACTGAGCTTGATTACTTGACCCTCTTCATTTGCAACGAGAGCGCTATCTCTGCCCCTTGACACGCGCTCCCGCTCGCTCTCAGGTCAGTCTCTCACATTTGTCTTTGGGATTTTATAATGCATGTTTACAGATACGTGACCCCCTGAGCACAGCAATGCATCACTGTCAGCGGGACAGTGGCACCTGATTCCCATACACTGCGCCTCTCTCTGACCTCTGACAGCACCCTGGCGCTCCAGAAAAAATAACCCGTCAATAGGACATTTGAACCTTTCCCAGCAAATATGATGTAGATCAAGTGCTGGCGAATTACTCGTGAGGTGGGCGCTCAGTAGCCCGGCCCATTTCATTTCGGAGTCAAACTCCTCACTATATCACGCTGCGAGAGATGACATTTATTTTCTTTGACGTCTTTGGTAGTGCACTGTCAGTAAAATCATTTTGTGTGTTTTGAATTCCCATCCATTTAAAGAGTTTGCGAGCTCGGCGCTCAAAGACGCTTTTTCATGCTTGTGGCACAATCGCTTTTTTATTGAGGATTTCTCTCAGGCAGATGGAGTGATTAGATACGAATCCATCTTGATAGTCGCCTCACTTTCTCTCATAGAAAGAGTCACATTTCCAGCAGTTCAAACTCATGCCATCTTTTTTCCTGTGTGATGCATCTCTTAAGAAAATAGGGATGCTACATGAAAAATGTTAAATATTTAAAAAAACAAACATTTTAAAGAGACTCGCCATGTTTTCAACCCAAAAACAGGTGGGCTTCTTATGTCATACATTTCCATTCATGTTGAATTGTGCACCAAACGCTGTTTGCCATTGCAAACTGGTATTTCGTATATAATTGTGTTGCAATTCTGAACATTATGCTTGGTAACACATAGTTATGCCTTGTACTGCTATTCTTTTAGTTATTTAGTTACTAACTGATTACATGTTATCTAGATCATGTGATTAAAATCCAAAAATGAGGCATTTGTAATTAGAGCATGTCACTTTTTATGGATTGCATGATTGCATATTGTTCAAACAATGGCAATAAAGTGTTTAGAATGTATTCATTATTTTTTATTTTTTAAATTGTCTTTTCTAAAAACCCACTGTTTTGAATATATTCACAAATGTCAAGCAAATACATTTGCAAATGCTGGGTTGTTTCAACCCAACTTTGGTCAAATATGGACGAACCAGCTGTTGGGTAAAATTTTTACATTAAATATTTATCCCAAAAGTTGTGTTAGTCCATATTTGAGCCAAAGTTGGGTTGAAACAACCCAGCATTTCTGAATATAGGTGAAAAAAAGCACCGCTCAAGCACTGGTGATGTGGCTGTCTTCATCATTATCCAGTGACTGCTGGCTCTGGAAGTCTCAACAAAAAGCTGGGAAAACTTTGGCGCATAATGTTATTGTTGTTTGTTCATATAATGCAGACATTTTTGTCAGCCGAACCCCTTTGACATCTCTTAGGAAGTTCATATTTCAAATAATTTATCACATTCGTATTGACATTCAGGTAAATACACAAAATGTATATTTTCTATAGCGTTCAATTATTTCGATTTTTATGATTTAATTATTAGTTATGCTAGTTAACTCTCACTGTTCATTTTATGTTTTAATGCATTTTATGTCAATATCGAAAAATGAGAAATATTTTTTTCTTTCTCCTTGATGAAGTCATATGAATGATGTATTCAATGGTAAATTTATGAGTTTGATAAAAAATAAATAAGTAATCTAAAATGCAGTCAGATGACAATACCTAAAATAAGTCAGCTAAATTGGCCCCTTTGTATATATCATGGCCTTATCTACTGTGTACTTGCATCCAAAAATATTGTTTTCATATGGTAAGTGTTCATATGGTATTGTAATGGGGTAAGGTTAGGTACAGGTTTGGTGGTATGGGTAGGTTTACGGGATGGGTCAACAGTTTATATCTAGAAATGTATTACAGATTCAATTACATATATAAGTATTTAAAAAAATATAAGTACAATGTAAAAACATGTATGTACACAATACATGCACTGTATTAAATGATTCATTGAAATGTAAGTACACAGTAGTTAAGGCCAGCTGATATAAAGTTAGTAAATACAGTTTTTACCATGTAATCACTAACAGACTGCAATCCGAAGTAATCTACCCAGCTCTGTTCACCTACAGCGGCTAACGAATCAGAAGTTCACAGAAAACACCTCACTTCTATTTTAGTCCACTCTCCGTTCATCTGAGGCCTACTTTAAACCACAGCTGGCGATGTTAAGAAGAAAATCCCTGTATGGGTGGGGAGAAAAGATAGCGAAGGATGCATATTTTCTGCTCTCCTTCATACAGCCCATTTGTGTCCACACAGGAAGGAGTTTCCATCTGCCTTCTGCTATCAGTGACCTACTAATTGATTTTCAAGGATGACAAACGAGCCTCTGGTTTGCTGAGGAGAGGTAATTCCGACCCGGTCCTGTCGGGCCACTAGCCTCTCTCAAACTCTGCACTGTCTCTCGACTCAGATTTATACTGATCTTTTATTTATTCCCCGAAAATATGGCAGATAAGAAGCATAAGTGTTCTTGATATTGTGTTTTGTCATATCCAGCAGCCAAAGATTGAAATCCTAAGAAACAATTTTCTGTTGAAATGAAAGAGCTTGGCCTTGTGAACCCTGGAGGAAAATAACCCCGCTGTTCCAGGCAGAATATATATAACAGAAGAACTGAATAAGTTAAATAGACAAGAGCACGAGCCATGTCACTTTTCCATTTACTGGCCTTTGGGGGGAGCGCTTCAAAAATCCTCTTAAAAGAAGACTTGCTATGTGTCTCCTCGCCGATGCCTAATATGACGCCTGAATGGTGCATTGTGGTAATAAACCAGAAAAAACGTACAGTTGGGTTCATGGCAATTCAGACCACCCTCGCCGTTTGCTTATAAGCAGGGCGCGAAGAATGATACGGACCATAATGAGTCGAATGTCACGAAAGCAATTAACATGTCCCGGTATTAGAGTTCACCGTGGGATGATGACAACTGTATCATTATCAAAGTCATCATACCCCCGTAAGCGTGAGGGATGCATTAAAATCAAATTAAAGAATCGCACGACGAGACGCTCCACGAGGCAGTTGAATTCTGGCAATTAGCTTTTGGCTCTGCGATTCTTAAATGCCACAAGACAAAGTTGAGTGGCGTGAATTCATTTCACGAAAAGGTCACGAGGTGCCAAAAATATGTTGATTTGAAGGGAATTACCATTTAAATCACAAAACACATTTAGCCGGGCGATTCCCCCTCCGTCCTCTGCGCGCTGGAGCCTGCCGTAAATTGTTAGACAGGAACAATAAGCTTCTCTGGAGCAGAAAAGTCATTAAAGCTCACTGTAGCTCAAATGGAGACTCTTCTAAAACGTTTTTAGAGGCATCATGGCGCTGAGAAATGCCAGGCCTATCATCGCTCTGCATGTTCTTCAGCATTTTTCGCCTCTGAAAGGGCACATCTTTTATTTTAGTGCTGACACATGGGATCTTTCACGCTCATGGATGCACGGCCTATGAGTGCTTTAACAAACCGTTATGGATTTAGAGATGACTGACGCTGTCGTTTCGTGTAAAAGTAGCTTGACCTTTCTGTTTTGATAAAACAGTGGGTTCTTGTCCTGTCCTGATCAGCGAAGCCAAATTTACGCGTGCCCCAAAAAGAGTGCTGATTCAATGATCAATCGCATTCAAAATAAAAGCTTTCATAATATATACGTGTGCACTGGGAATATTTATGATGTGTATATACACACATACAGTATATATTTTGAAAATATTGAATTGGATCCAAAAAGTGCATCAAAGTTTTCCTAAGACAAGAACCGGTCACGCTCTGGGTCAACTTTGCTAAAAGGTTTTAATCCTCTCCAGATGCGGACTACTGTGTATTTACATGAAACTGTATAAATTATATTAATTTAAATAAAAATGTTTAATATATAAACATAACTAAACACATGCACGTGTCTGTATACGTAATACATTTGCACAGTAAACAAAACCTTTTATTTTGGATGCGGTTAATCGTTATAAAGCACGTTTTTAGAGTTCTGTACATTTACAATAATCACTGTGGTTTAATCCCACTTTACTGTTTATCATCAGTACACATGCAAAGCTCATTTTCCTAAATCCCATGTTAAAACCCATTAAAACCATCTCCAGATATTTGTTACATTGGCTGCTAGCTTCCCATTTTTCCTGTTCAAAAGATTTAATAAAGCAAGATCTCAGAGCTGTTGAACACCCCATCTAGTTCTTGTAGTCTATAGGGGAGTTAAAATACTGCCTGACCTTCATATAATTTAGCCCTCACGCTAGATCCATCCCATAACATCTGACACGTGGATTTACGGTGAGTTGGTGTTTTAGGTGATACTCCATTGGAAATCGATGTAACGGCAAACAGACTCACCAAACCCACTGATTCCCACAAGTGCTCCATAATTATGGTAATTACATAGGTTCACGTGAAGCAATCCTGGTCCTTTCAGAGGAGAGCGACTGCATCCCGTGACCCTTTCAGCAGCGATATATATGGTCCGTTTTTACCCAGAGAAACGAGTGAGCGAGGGAGGGGGGGGTCTGGAGTTAATGCGGGCGTAGCTAGCATGTACCCGGGGCTCTATCTCATGTGGAAATCATACAAAGCATCCTGCAGCCCGCAGCCTCATTTTATGGGCTCATCCATTACCGCTCTGTCATTGTTAATTGTCTTCTTTTTACCTCTGCAGGATTCTCCAAATTGGTGCTATCGAATGTGACAGGGGGAAGAGCATTAACCATCTGACAAGATGATATCTGCGTTCAATTTCCTTTTCTGCGCTGATATATACCTGCAGCACATCATTTTCCTCTCTGTCATAAAGAGAGCAATAAATCAGAGGTGCTTATGGAGGCACAGCAGAAAACAGGGCCGCCGGATTTGTGTCCCCAGCGCTGGCTATTAGGACGCCATTACCGCCACGTTCTGCTCCTTCAAACAAAAATGATCAAGCTTAATGCCGCTGAGATTAGGAAGATTAAGAGGGAAAGAGAGAGCAGCCTCGGCCATCTCCTCCAAACTATCTGCGCTAAACTCGATAAAAGAAACGCCGTCTTCTCTCTTCTCCTCTCGTTGACACTATTATCCATCTGTTTGGATGAAATTGCTGTATCATAGTATAAATCTGTGATACAAGTGACACATCCTCTAAAATAAAAGGGAACATTAACTGCTCTATCTTCCCCAGGCCCTGGGATCTGCCGGCTGTAAGCTCACTCAAGTGTGGTGGCAGTTATGCTGGGTTTTACTGGACTACAGACAATTATCCTTTACTCCTCTGCTCTACCAAGACAAACTGCCAGGGCTTCATCTAAAATGATTGCAAATAGATTTTACAAAATGTCGGTCGCTAGATTGCCGCCATAGATTATTTCACTTCAATGAAGTCGAAAAACAAATATATTTTTAGCGCAGAAATGTAGCGCTACATGTGTACAAGCTTCGCCTAACCTTGCCATGGCTTGGGAACAAAACGCAGACAGATGATAGATGTCGCAATACCTCCCCTGAGAGAGAGTTTCAAAAAAAAAAAGGGGTTCATAAACTTTAAAATTGCACAGAAAAGTTGCAAACATAGATTTTGTCCATCACATGTCGCTAAATAACAATTATTACAAAGGTGGAGTAATTACCTAGTGGTAGCCATTATACATGCATGAAATAAAATCTACTTATCATGTAACTGAGTTCTGGAACAGCATTTAATTACAGACAGCTACTGTTACACATACGTTACACACCGAGTCTGTTACACAGATACTTACACGCAAGTACAATCTTGACACACTTTATTTTAGGTAGCTTATGTCTGTGTACTTGAATTTATAATGGTCTGCAACACATATGTGACGATCTTTTGATTACATAAGTATCTGTGTAACAAACTCGGTCTGTAATAAATGTGTAACAGCAGCTGTCTGTTACATCTACTTAATTACAAGCTGTAAGCACAAACTGTTCCAGAACTTAGTTACATGATAAGTACATTTTGATTTATGTAAGTACAACAGCTACTATTAAAGGTGCTCTATGCCGGTACAGGACGTACACCAAAGCAAAAACGAACTTCGGCCAACCAATCGGCAAGAAGAGGTGGGCTTTAACGCGCAGTGTGTCACGCCCCGGATGTTGTGAATGAACTCAGGACAGTTGGAGCTTGTGGTGTATAAGAGCCTCAGTGTATCTCCATGAGCCGTAGGGTTTAATTTGGTTTCATCTTTGTATGTCTTTTGACTCTCAAAGCGTTGGAACGTTTGGTTGCCATTGACTGTCATTTTATGACTGACAGACGCAACGTTAAAAACATTTGTTTGTGTTCTACTGAAGAAACAAAGTCCCCTACATCTTGTATGCCCTGGGGATAAACAGATAAATATCAAATTGTGATTTTTGGGTGAACTATCCCTTTAATGCACATTTTAAGGGGGCTGACTTTTAAAAGTCTTTATCATTTATTAGCTAAAGTTTATTAGCTAAATTAAAAACAAAGATTTAGTCCATATTACACTTTTCTCTCTTTCAGTATATTTAGTTACATTTACTTTACTTTAACTAAAAGTTATAGGTTTGTTGTGCATGAAGGGTAATGTGTTTAATTTAAATTATTATGAATTCATGCACTGGCAAATTGTAAATCTTCTGCAGCATCGAGAAAACTGCTTTGTTATTTCTTTATAATCTTGAAAACAATCATTGGATGCACAGGATAAGAAAGAAACCCTTGTCCTGTTTATCTGGACACTTCAGTTTGAGAGCATCAGTTGAGTGCAGGCCCCTGTGCTGTTCATGGATGGTATTAAAACTGCACTGGTATTTACAGTAGTGTTTACTGTTAGGATGCTCTGTTCTTTAGGATTTCTTTCTTTAAAAGTGTTCTATTGTTGACCAAACCTGGACTGAAGAAAGAATACCATCTCTCTTCTTCAGTATTCCTTGCACCGTGGTTCCTATATAAACACAAAAATACAGTCTAGACAGTTTTCTTCAGTGAAGACAGTGACACATACAGTGATGTAGGTAAGAATCCATTACCGGATTTCAGTCACACACACACACACACACACACACAAACACACAGAGACTGATGCTGGTGGTGAATACTGGGCCTTGTAAAAACACAACCGACTCAAACCAAATTACAACTCTGAGCTCCGATTCAGCATGAGACTCATGTACATTTATTGTGTTTGTTCTAGATGCCTAAAACAGCCATGCATGACTCCATCCATCTCCATTTGTAGAGCAATGGATATGCACAAGACGAGATGAAGATATGCAAAAAAACAATCTGAGACAAACGTGCAGAAATTGTGCTGAATTGTAACAATGACTAAATTGAAGCACTGCTTGACTGGCTTTCATTCTCTAAATATAGGAATTACATCTGTTCATAGCTCTTAGTCAAAAGTCTGGCGTGCTTTGTGTTTTTCGTTTCTTTATATTTGATGCTGAGACGTAATGTGCCGAGACGATAATCTCTCTTAATTTTTAGGGTGGTGTGAGGTTAATCCAGAGATGAATGTCTGACACATGATTGAGAGTAAAGAGGAGTGTTTTCATTGCGGTGGGCATTTAAACCTGTCTCTAACTGTGCAGTATTGATCTCTGCTTTCAATTAGGACACTCATCTACATATTCACCTTAATATTCAGAGTACATAAGCATTCTGTAGCAGTCTTTAGACTGTGAATGTGGGGGGCATATCCATCAGTTTCCTGCCCATGTTAGCAGTGACTCTGACTGGAAGGTATAGGAGGTGCATGCGATCATCACAGAGATACAAATTTACACCGAATACATTTCAGGAAAAAAAAGGTCAACCAAACCTAAAAATCATCACAGAAATCCTAAATTTATATGTATTTCTCATTACATTGAGTTTGTAATGTTCAAATAATCTGTAAACTAACGTACTGTAAAGCGGTTAGGAAGATTTTTAGTGCTTTGTGGCATAATTTCCTCTCTGCTGCGATGGCAATCCAGTACCATGGATTTGTTTCTACAGGAACAAACAGAGATTTATAAAGGCAAAATTTGACATGAAAATGTTCTTATGTGTATGCCAATTTAAGAGCATTCGTACATATTAACATAATCCCATATTTGGGTCACACTTTAGGTTGCCTTAACTACTATGTGCTTACATCAAAAAATAAGTATTATGAACTTAATGTGATCATTTTCTATTGCAAAACACTTTAAGGTGGGATACAGGTAAAGTTAGATAAAGTCACAATTACAATATGCATTAATATCATTACATGCACGAATAAGCAACTACACTGATAGTATGTATGTGTGTGTATATAAACAAGTAATTAACAATTTAAGTGGATCAAAAAATAAATAAATCAAAGTCTATATATATATATATATATATATACACACACACTGCTCAGAAAAAAAAAGGGAACGCTTAATCAACACAATGTAACTCCAAGTCCATCACACTTCTGTGAAACCAAACTGCCTGCTTAGGAAGCGACACTGATTGACGATCATGTTCTCATGCTGTTGTGTGAATGGAAGAGACAACAAGTGGAGATTATAGACAATAATCAAGACACCCCCCCAATAAAGGAGTAACATGGACAGGTGAGGCAAGGTGAGTAATTTCAAAGCAGATTTATTAAACAGAAAGTTCTTTAAACATAAATTTAACAAGGAGAAGTTCAACGAGAAATCATAAACTGGTAAACTGCTTTGGAATGAACAAATACAGTTCAGATCTCACGCTCGCTTTAACACAGGTCCTTCTCCTGGTCTTTCTTTAGGTTTCGTTTGGCATGGGGGTTGTGGTCATGGAGAGAGCGGTCTCCTGAGTGCTTTGCTGGGACAGGGACTGAGGGAGACAGGTAAGTAACAAGGTGAGTATGTCAGTGGGGTATTCTCACTTGATGTGTGTGAACAGGTGAGTATGCGTGGTAAATATCAAACTCTTTGAATGATGCAGACGATCTCCTGATCGTAATGATAACCCACAGCTCACTGCAAACAGGTAGGTAACCAGGGCCCGGTTTCTCGATAACGCAGACTATTCCTGCGCTAAGAAGACTCTTAAGATATATCTTACGTTAAGT
>JAUCNO010001888.1:18070442-18085556 GCA_032353835.1 Enteromius viviparus
CGCAACCCAGCACCTGCCCCTAAACCTACCATCCGTTAAAACACAAGATAAACCAGCAGATACACATACCCACATTACACATCGTAAAAAATATAATTTTAAACTACAAAATGTCCCAAAAATTATATTTTTGAAAATGTAACTAATTGACCTTCAAAAATGTCCTGAAGACTTAAACTTAAAAGTTTTCTGTTTCCATTTCCATTTATATATATATATATGTGTGTGTGTGTGTGTGTGTGTGTGTATAACTTCTATATATACATTTGTGTTTTATTTACAACTTTACATTACAGTATGTTACATTTTACAAGAAAACAATTAAAGAAGGTAGTAATAAATAAATAAATAAATCACATTTATTAAATCAAGTGTTACCATCTCTTTAAAAATGTATAGCAATTTCTGAATAAAAACTGTTTTTACATTACTTTCAGTTCAGATCTGAGTGATGAGTGAGTAAATGATAACAGAATTGTTATGTTTCCCACTATATCAGTAAAACGAATAGTTCACATCCAACACGAACGAGTAAACTAGTCAGTATGACCCCTGTGTCCTAATGTAGGTCAGAAGCAGTGTAAAAGTGTAAATGAATATCAAAATAATATCAAATATTTGTGTGGGGAAAGATCACAGATTTAAATTCTGGAATAATTATACCTGAGGCCTGTATAACAGAAACGCCATCCATCAGCTGTGAACGAAACAGCCAGAGAGAGGGAGAAGAAAGATGTTTGTTGTAACACTTTAAGGAAGTTAAATTCATCTGCAAGACGAAGAACTGCTGGGTAAACAGCATTTATATCAAATCAAATATTTCCTTTCTCCATCAGCGATTAAACAGCACCAGCACACAACAACAACAGCAGCGGCTGGGCATATGTCTGTGCATTACTGCATTGCACGGCGTCTCCGTGTGGTATAGTTGACTGGCGCCACCATGTTGGCGTGTATGTAGATGACTGCGTGTCTGTTCGGCACGTCGTCGTCCCCACGGCCTCGTGTGTATAAATTTGCTGTCTGCTCTCCGTTTCTCTTTCGTAATTCACTGCATTTGGGTTGTTCGGGAGCCCTCCTCTCTGGTCTCAGAACAATCGGAGTGGAGACAATAGCTGTGTGCTGATGGAGCCGTACAACAGCCATCTGCACCAGCAGCTGCTGCCCTGCATCTGTACAATATGCTGCATCGGAAGCCTAATCTGCATAATAACAACAGGGCTTATCCCAGTCTAGTTCATAATCACTACCAATCCATGCACTTCATTCCCGCACTTTAGCTGGTCAGAAAGCCACGTGCACGCTCACAAACACAGTATAGCAAAACTAATGCATACGAAGAGAAATGAGGGACAGGATCAGAGCGTGAGGAAAGACTCCGATCTATCTGTATTAGTAACCAAACATAGTGCCACTATTAGCTAGTGTTGATTGCTACTACTACAAGTAGTGTTAACTAATAAATGCAAACAATAGAAAAATAAAACAAATAAATGGTTATGCGGTGTTTGAAAAGTCATTCATCTTAGTTTTAGTGAAGAAAGAAAGCAAAAAAGAAAAACAGAATCATAAAAAAACTTCAGATTCTTTTAGTTTGTAATCCATGAAACTTCTTCAGCCCTATCTAGAATATGAATCAAACCCTGGCACCTCCAGTCTCTGTACTGAAGTTTCATTATGCCGGATGGAAAGACTTCATGTGGTGTAATGCAGGGGTGCTGATTTCGCCCGAAGCTACAGATTTATGCTACACTCAATTTTATCTTTTCATGAATACCGTGATCAGGACACTCTGGGTTTCACACTGTTAGCCGTATACTGCCTCTGCGTTGTAACAACAAACAGACAAGGTTAGTAACGTTCTGCCAGGGCATTATATGTTAACTCTAATCATTTCCTTTATCTCTAAAACAACATAATGCATTCCAAAATAGAGGTGGCACCTGTGAAAAACTGATTCACATTAACACAGTACGCTGGGTCCTGTTTTTCCAGTCTTCCAAACTGCAGAGCGAACTGTCCTACAACCCAGACGAAGGTTTCTTATACACACCACGATCGAAACGGCCTGTGGTGCTTAATACTCTCTTCAAAGAGCTTGACCTCATGATTTCATGCATGTTCATCTCATAATAAACATCACAGAGAGGAATATAAATCTTCAGGTTTGGTGAAGTAAATCTACATCATGTGTTATGTGTTGCACACAGAGACACACTCAGGGACACATTCACACATACAGTATTCCTACACATACTGAGGATCATTAATCCATCATCAATGGGAATCTCAAAAGGCTCATTGGATGCTACATGCTCTTTTACAAGTTATGTGTTCAACACGTGTACACAACCACTCCATAAAAATGCACCCATGGTTTTATTTTAGTCTCATTAAATCACTTCCCCTTTCTCAAATCAAATGCCTGTCTGTGTGACGTCACACAGGCCGACCTCTCCCAAGAGAGTTTGATTGACAGTAGCATTTCAGCACAGACTGGACTAGTGTCTTACCTTACACCCTGTCCTAAACACACGTGACACAACAGGATTCCAGAGACAAGCAATTTGTGTCCACACTAGGTGCCCTGAGTGAGCTAGAGCAGATGTAAACAAGAAAGTCTCCTGAGCGACTGAGGCGATTTTACGTTGGATGTAATAATGAACATAGCAGTCCTCTTTCTCCCGACATTTGAGCCGCTGAAGTGGATTACATGTGTTTCAGAGGGGGATCATGCCCTTTGATCTACCTAAACTGTCTATGTTCGCACCAATCATTCCTGGTCACTTACAGAAAAAGTAAGCATAAGGTTTTTTTTTAATGAACCCTTGCAAAAGGCCTTTCCTAATGTACTAATTAGCAAGTTTCATTATGCGGCTAAAGTAAACAGTCCCTCAGAGAGCAGCTGAAAAAGAGGGGCGGGGTCAGCATTTAAAGGAAAACGCTACACAACCACTTGCTCTGAAAATAGTTGCTTACACGTTGCAAAACAGTTTTTACAGCACTGAGAAATTTTAACTAAACTATGTTAGACCCTAAAGAATCCAGCCCAGTCTCATAGCAATTCATACATATTTTACGAGGTGGCTAATTTGTACAAATTCAATTGACGTCACTTTTACGAGTTCATATGATTTTTGCTAAATCGTACGTATTTTACGAGTTGCCAATTCGTATGAATGACTTACACCTAACCCCACCCCTAAACCTACACGTCACTGGGGTTTAGACGAGGTGAGGTCATACGAATTTGTACAAATTAGCACAAATTTTCCACCTCGTACAAATACATACGAATCGGTCGTGAGACTGTGTTGAAAAAATCATATCAACTTGTGGAAAATGAGCATCCTATGACACCTTTAAATATTGAGTTAAACTTATTTTTTTGGTAATAATTTTCACTATTAGCAAACGAATAGCTACAACTTTTTACCTCAAAAATGAGTGAAGTTGTGAAGCTTAGGTATGGGTTAGAATTAAGGGATCTAAAATAAATGATTTAAAAATAAATGTAAATCATTTGTCTAGTCTTCAATAAACGAATGAACACCATAACAGTAGTAAAAATGTGTTTAGAATATTCCCAAAAATAAATAAATGTGACATTATGAGGAGTAAAAAACAAAACAAAACAAAAAAAAAACACGGATTATTTTACACACACTTCTGCCTCCTCTGTTTAGGATAAAATAATTAGCTTTTATTTTTTTTGCATTCATTTGTGCTGCGTACAATGCAGCTTTAAGAATGAAAATAAGAAATGCAAGAGAACAGTAATTTAAAAAAGCCCGAGTACATTTTTCCCATCAATAAAATGCAGAGCCACCGATTGTTCGACAGCAGTGCGCAAAATGATTTTGCACTCCAACCTTTGAATAAATGACACAGCGTAATGATCACTCATCATGGTTTTGACTGTAATCCTCCGTGTGTGTTTGTGAATTCAGACGCGCTGTTCATCTGCACCATGCTCGAACTGAAGGATGAAACACCTGCTTGGATCACAGTCACAGACACTGAGTTCTGCACTGAGCCTCATCAAACATGCACCCTCATTTGCATAATTACAAAGAGCATCCAAATGACTTGTGGAGTTTGGATCAGTCCTCATTAAGACTGAAGCTCAGCTTTAAGCCAAACAGCTATTAGCACTCAGAAATCGCTTTGTAGCAGGATTTGTTTCGAATCTAGTGAAAGCGTGCAACTGGTTATTACTACCTGACATTATGTGCTGATAATAGAGCCATTTGAAGTCCCCCCCCCCTGTTTTGTTGAGGCATTTAATTCTAGTAAATGACAAATTTGTTGTTAAAAAATGATATAATAGTCTCGCTGACCTATTTAGATGGCTTTCAGGCAATCCTTCTGACGGAAAATAGAGTTTTTATTTTCCATATTAGAAGCAGTTCTCTCATCTGCATGGAAATTCAGCGAGGTGAGTTACTGAATGTGTGCTGTTGTGTGAAATTAATAAATACCTTTGGGTGCAGGGACTCTTAATATATTCCTCTTTTTCCTCTTTAATTTAAGCCTCAGTATTAGAGTGGATAATGAACCCTTAGCAGACACTAAATTGATAGAGTGGGAAGTGTGCAATAATATTGATCAACGGCCCGGTCCCTATGGCGTTGCTGCATTTAGAGGCACATGCTTATTGAATTTAAACAATTTAATGTGGTGTGTTTATGAAAATTGTGCTATAGCCTCATGCTGCTATTCGAGAATGGAGTTCGCATAAAATCACATTACATCAGATTAGTGCGTGCACTAACACCCTCCTGATGTTTTGGCGGAAAAGTTTCTGTTTTTCTGCAGAAAATAGTTTTGACGTTAACTTGAAGCCATATTAGGGAAATAATTATGAGGTGCACTTATATTCGCAGTTTAGATTTATTCACATTTTTAAACGGAATTAGAGTTTGGAATTTATTCCGGGTGGATTTTAACATGGCGACTGCAAAGTGATTATGAAAACAGGCTCTCGATGATTGCAGCATGGTCTGTGCTTGTGTAATTTAATTCCGCTTTGAAACGGCTTGCTCTTCACCGGCGCTGGGTGTAAACGTTCTAATTCCGCACAAATGTGCTTCTGATCTCTCTGGTGACGCCACACACCAGTCCCACGCGAGTCCTGCTGGAATCACCTGGAGTTATGCAGGGGTGTTAGGCAGGTGCATTGGTCTCTTGACGACTTGCTGTCTAACCATGGAAAAGCACAGGTGTGACGTGAGCCCGAACCAGGTGTTTATTGAGATATTACACCGTGTCGGATGAGAGGAATGCGTTCGTCAGCTGGGGTTTAAACCTGTGCAAACATGCATCACGACAAGCAGCCTATATGCTGAGTAAACCTGGATTTTATACGCTTCTCCTGGAGTTCTGGTCTAGGCAGGCTGTAGGATTGAACCCTGTAAGGCTTGTTCCATGAGCTATTACCACTGTGCCCTTGAGCGAAGCACTTAACCCCAGGTTTCTCCAATGGGGCTGTCCCTGTAATAAACATGCTGTAAGTCACTTTGGATAAAAGCAGCAGCTAAATGACTAATTAGCATACACTTTTACTCTTCACATGTAAGACTAACCTATAATGCCACCTTCTTTATCTGATATCTGATAAAAGAACATTATATTGCATTATATTATATTATATTATATTATATTATATTATATTATATTATATTATATTATATTATATTATATTATTTTACAGAAAAAATGGTAACCTAGAATTTAAAAAATAAAATAATTGCAAATAAAAATGTAAAAAAAAATTATTTTAATTTTGTTTTAACATTACTGTTATTTGACATTATTTAATATCAACATAAATATATTACATCAACATAACTGATTTTAAGGGTGAGATTAGGTAGGAAGAGTTTTTTAATTTATTGTCAGTGTATATTTGTTACATCACATGATTAGACTGACTCCCTGTTAAAGTAATGTTTTATTATTGTATTGTATTATTTATTTATTATTCTATTATTTACTTTTGGGGCAAGAAGCCGTGTAATATGCGGGATAATGCTTTATTCTGCGATAACAACCTGCTAGCTGGACATGATCTCATACTCAATTTCTTGTTTTGCATGAAGAGCTATAGATCTTAGCCAGGATTGATGTCAAAATGCGTTTTACATGGATGAGAACGTGGCTTCACATGCACTGAAGGTTCTGGATTGCATGCAATTTTCAAAAATCACGACTTTCAAAACTGATATGAAATTTATTCAAAGTTGTTTTCCAGCAAGTTGTTAACAACTATATAATCAATCCAGTGAACTTCTACTCCTCACAGCTTTGTTTTCATTTCTTTCAAAAGCTAGATATGGCACTACCCTGACCAAAAGACTGAAGCAGATTAATTACACAGAGGTTTGTAATCAATGCTGGCAGTAACAAGGCTTATGACTCATCTAGAGCAGTTCAACAGGTGTTTTTATGATTCTGTTGTGCAGAAACACACCGGAAGGCACTTAAACAGCGTCCAGTTGTGTGGTTTCTTCAAGCCGAGAGCTAGCCGTCCTTCATTCGTGCCATCATCCTCTCACACGATGCCGGCTCACTCTTAACATCCAGAGCCGAGACTAAGCCAAAACAGCAGTCTGTCTCCTTCAGAACATAAAAGACCGGAGATTTACAGCAAGGTTTTTTTTTTATCCTGCTTTCGATGTTACTCTGATCTGATAAAAGGCTCTCCAGCTACAGGCTAAAAGCTTCTCTTTGAGGTTCTTATTTTAATGCTGAGAGGGAGCCATTTTGACTAGCTCCGTACCCCTCTGTGATTATCCAAGCGTGAGCGTGGAATCGAGGCTCAGATCTCGCTCTCTCAAGCTAAAGGAACACTGAATGAACAAATATCTAAATAATGGTAGTTTTATTCAGAGTTAATGGATGAAGAGAATTGAACTTTACACAGATGTGAGCGGCTCCGAGCTCGGTCCCCCGGTCCCTGAATTACGCCGAGGCTTAGTCTGAGAGCAAGTCTTATTTTCCTGTCTTTTTAAAAGGAAACACATCAGGGTATTGGCCCACTGCACGCATTCCTAGGAGATGTGATTAACGGAGAATGCCTCCATGTTTTACCATCAAGTTTTCAGTAATAAATTAGGCACAGATTTCAGATGGCTGGACTTGCCTGTCCAATGGCTCATCACGGTGAGAGCAGAACGAACACTACGGGGAACATTGATCCTTACAAACAAACTGCCAATTTTTTTTTTTAAGCCTTTTGTGTAAAATTATGGAGTGCGTCTTGTCTTTGTTGTTTACTCTATAGGTTATTCTGATCGGATCAGACCTGCAGGCTTATCTTCTAGGGATCTGTGTGTTTTTTTAAAGTTAGGTATGCTTCTACAGACCATTTGTGGTTTTAGTGATTATATAGTGGTGACACAATGTATCAAATTCATCGCATATTTACAAAGCTTCAAAACAAGTGCAAACAAATGTTTTTCTCCAGTTTTGAACAACTGATCAACTGGTGTTTGTGTGTTTTTAGTGGATACTGTATGAAGTCAGTTCTACTCAAGTTTCCTATTAGAGAGAACCGCTAGAGAATCACATTAATATCTACACATATTTGAAATAATGTGCCATAGTACTTTTCTGGCTTCATTCTGAACTGAATATCTATTTTTTTATCATTTCAGATGTAATTGTTATTGTGAAATGTATTATTTTGATCAAGCGTGTTATTAGTGTGCGATTTTCAAGTGTCAAAAACGTACCCGTGCATACAAATTACTGGAGAGGCAATGCAAACGAACACATTTGGACGTTTGCATCGCAAGGTCAAAGGCGCTTCTGAAGTAAACTTGCTCAGTAGCGCACCTGGTACAGGATTGCACTTGGGTCTCATGAGATGGTAAAATGGCCCAGAGTCAAAATGCTAAAAAGACATTTTAATTGTTTTTAAATCATGTGAAAATATAAAAAATAACAAGTCTTTGCTTTGCTCATTGTAGAAGTAGAACTGTAGTCAAGTCCAGCTTTTTTCGAGCCCAAATAAGAGAGAAAAAAATTATCCTCTTCAAGACCACATACTTAACTATTGCTAATGTGTGTGATGCGAGAGACAACGCATTGTCCATTCTAAGAAAGTCATTTAGCAGTATTATTTGTAATGATCAAAAAGCAGGGGTCTCCAAACCAGATCCTGGAGGGCCCACACTGTTTATGGTCAAGTTTCATATCCATTAATGTAAATTCTCAGAAAAAAAAAATAATGTTTTACAATATTTAAAAATGAAGTGAAGCTTTATATTGAGCCTCAAAGAAGCAAAAAGCTGAACAAGCTTGTATGCATTCTTCAATGTTTTCCTATGAAATTGTTTATATCTCCCCCTGGCATTTGAAATTGTTTTTGTATTTGTTCTATCTGAATTTTATTCATTTTATAATAATAATAATAATAATAATAATAATAATAATAATAACAATAGAATAAGTATGTTTTGCTGCTACTGGGCATGCACACAGCAATAATAAATATTAAAATAATTAGTATTTCGTTATTGTAAAGGGTAGGTTTAGGGCTGGGTTAGGTGTAGACGTTAATAAAACACAGGCAGAAAACTTAATTAAAAACACCTAACTTTTTTTAGAACAGCAAGTGTACCGGGGGTCATGTGACAAGAACCAGCCAATCGGCTTCATCCTTTCCCATAACTACACTGAAAGCTCAGCCGAGACTGAGAAACAGCTGATCATAGCAAGGGATCTACTGCAAGGGATCTGTACTGCTGAAAATCCATTCATTCTTTGCTGAAATGTCTGCGTCTTCATGGAGAGTGCGGGTCATGGTTGCTTAGCAACGGCGGACGCCACTACAGCCCTGTGTAGAACTAATATGAAGGCCCTGTATTGTTGTTGTTGTTGTGTGAATAACGAGAAGGATGATGTTTGCATTTGGATGAAGACAAACTCAAGGTCATATGAAAGGCCCGTGAACTCACTGTTGTCCTGCTGTAGGATTGGTCTTATTTTTCATTTCCTGCACGTTCAGACTGCTGTGTTTACACACTGATGCTTCTCATACATTAAACAGTAAATTAGGATCTAACGATTATGGTAAAAAGGGCAAACTGCATAGAAACAGAATCAGTATCCCACACTTCACTTTTCTTGAGCTCTAGTCCACTTTTCCTAAAATAATCCACTTTTAATAATGATTTCATCAGGCTTCATGTCAAGTGTTCATTCTTTCTGTGGATGTTATGCCTGCTTTATGCATTTAAAATGTATATGCAAACAATCCAATCTAAATATTTTGGTTGTCCTAACCGTGCATGGCATATCACATCTCATTCATAAACAACATTTAAGTGATTTTCTTTTGAATGTCTAAATATTAGAGTGTAAGATTAATTATCTTCTTCTTACTGTATTAACTGAATACGAATAATGATATTATGATTACTATCAAATCAGTAAACAAACCTTATTTGTTTATTCTTCTGTTTATGTGAGCCTTTTTTGTATTTTACTGGATGCAGATTTTTATTTTTTTATTTATTTCTTTTTTTTGCACAAAATCAAAATCAAAAGGGCAAATATAAAACATATTGTATAGCTTGTGATTTTTCTGCTTTTAACAATAGAGCTATAATTGGCCGAGAGATCTCCATCAGCACAGAGAGAGTGAATATGAGACTTACAGAGACTGATGTGGCTTAATTACCCCTCCTGGTTACCCGCTCTGATTTACTGCCTACACGAGATGTAGTAAATGCCCTATTAAAAAGATAACAGTCCATGCAAGACACCAAAATAAGACATGACATGTTTCAGGCTGGTAAAGGTTAAAAGGTGAACTCAGGAACAATCGAGTCAAGCACATATATTTTCATGCCAGTTATAATTCTGCAGAAAATCACTGCAGTGCACACTATCACAATGAGCATGCCTAATGGCAAAAAGACCATTTAACACGACAGATAGATAGATCTCGCTGTTGATGCTCAATTCAAGTCTGATTCACCCGTTCTCCCCCTGAATGGCATTTTGGGACATCAGCTGTTTAATCCTCTTTCCTTTGTGGATTCATTGGCTCATTCAAGGCTGGATTGTTGACATTCTGTAGCCTGTTAAAAGACGTGTGTAAGTGTGTGTGTGTTACAATGAGGGGCCCTTGAGAAGCCTCTCGGCCCCATGTGGCCCTCGGTCCCTCAGGATCAGTTATCTCGCTGATTTAAGTAGAGAGTGTCAGCTCTAATTTGTCCCTCTTCTCCACGCCTCTCCAGCAGGGACGCCCTCTTTAAAATATTATGAAAAGATCAGCTGTAGGTCTGTGTGTTCAGGAGAGCGGCGGGCGCTCAAAGGGCAGAGGGGATAATAGCTTACTATTATGAGAGCAGAGGGGAGGTAAGTTTTAAAACCAGTCACAGGCGATTTGTGGGGAAATGCTGCTAGAGAACCTGTTTCAGTCAGATGCTTGCTGTAATGATCCCAAAGAAAAGACCAAATTAACAAAGACATGCCTCCGGAACGTATGGATGAATATCCACCCGATCAGACAAATAAACGGCATGTGAATGGTGGAGGAGCTATAAAATGTCTTTTACTTTTGTATTAAACTTTGGGGTCAGTGTGTTTTTTTAATTTTTTTTATTTTGTTCTTTTATTTGTGATTCATTTTAAGTTTGCACAAACATAATTTCACAAAATAATTGCTGTTCTTTTTAAGAACCATCAAAACAATCCTAAACTCCAAGATGATAAAACATATTAACAGATGCATTAAATTGATGAAAGGTGATTGTGAAGACATTAAGCTTATACATTTTGAATTTTAAATTGCTGGTATTTTTACTTTTTACTCAGATATCCTGAAAAACTAGCAGACACTAAAAGTGAATTTATATTTTACTGTTATTTGCTATATTTTGTTCTTTTATTGTTGACTCGCTTTAATAAATAACTTTAGTTTTTCCCTTTTCTTTTTCTTTTTTAGCAAGGATGCATTAATCAAAAGTATTTTACTAAATATCTTTTGCATTGAATAAAAAAATTGTTGTTCTTTATGCTTGTTAATTATAATAATTTTAATTAAATAATCCTAAATAATAATAATAGCAATGCTAGTAATAGGTTCTACTAAAATGTTAAGAAAAATGTCTCTTTAGGATAGAAAGGATAGGATAGGATATTTTAAAAGCATTTAAGGATGCATTAAATAAAAAAATAAAAAAATTGTTTTATATATATATATATATATATATTTATTTATTTTTTAATTTTGTCTAGTTTCTGTCTTTAGACAATACATAATAGCAAAAAGCTGTTGTACAGAAATCGTTCAGTATCAGAAATAAGTATAATGATGGTGAATGTTTGATGCACAACTCTTTTGTCTGTTTTGCATTAATCTGATCATAAGAAGGAACGGTGACTGACATATTAATTGGCTATTATCTTCAGAGTCACGTGTGCAAATACCTGCTCACATCTGACCTCGTGGCAGCTCTAGTTCTGTCTCGTTGTCACACGCCTCGGCTGGAATAGATGTTCCATTGTTATTTTAATCTCTTTACTCACCCCTGCTTTCAAAAGCGTTTCGATGAGAATATGAATTAGCAAGGTAAAATTCGATGTGAAAGGGCAGCTTCTCGACAACCGCTCTGTGTTCGCAACATAATACGGCAGGCGTGTGTGTTGCATTCCAATAAATCCCTCTGTGACTCCATCTAACAACTTATTCATTTGCTTCCAGATTAATAAGCGCAGCATGATTGCAAATAATAGTTTGTGACATGTTGTGTAGGCAGCATGAAAGGTTTTAGTGAAGCAGCCAGGGAGAATTGCCTTCTTTGATTTATCTGCCTTTGATTTATAAAAGAAAATCAATGAAACAATTCTTTCTATTTTCCAGTCTCCTATTTGCCTGTTTCCAAGACACGGCATGCCACGATAAGGCTCTGGACTCTGCGAATCAAGATTTTTCAATTATACAGCACTTGTTTGCATTAGATTTCCCTGGGAAAAAAAGCCAAACAAACGTATATTGGCCGTCACTGTGCAGAAAGAGCTAAATAGAATTTCACAGCGGCGGTGGCTAAGAACCATGCACAAAAATTGCTCAATATCTTGGTTCCTGGCCAATTTTCTATCCCTATTGTTTGGCAGTGTTTGATAGTGGAGGAGAATGGTAATGTAATATACATAATTCATATGGCCTCTTCATTGCTGATTCTGCTGTCCTGTCTGTTTATGTGGGTAAAATAGATTCTACAGTGTCTATTAGGCCAATAAAACACAGACTGGAGGATTTGGCACATTTTATGTAAAGAGACAGAAAGCCTTGAACACACCGGACTGACGCGTGATGCTCGCCATCTTCTGTGTGAAATGTTTCCATTAGAATACACGGCTTCATTTCAGACGAGAGCTCCTCCAACCGCTTCGGGACATACTGAAAAACATCTTTGTACTTTATCATAATTTTGCTTTTTGTTAGGATCTGCCCAACTAATATAACCTTCACAAATCTGATTAGTGTACTCAAATATCTGTAAATACCATTTTTATTTCATTCTGGTTTTGTATATTTATTGGTGTTAAATTATTTTGATATTTCTTGTTGTAAATTGTGAATCACACAATTTTTCTGAAAACGAGTTCAAATGTATTTGATTTGATAAAAATGATAAAATGATGTGTAAAATGATATATAGATAGATTGAAATTTACCAAAGAAAACCCTAAACATATTTTTTCATCTGCATTTTTCTTTTATTATTATTATTATTATTATTATTATTATATAATGTTTTTTTATTTATTTTATGAAATGCTAATTTAAAAAAAAAAAAAACCTGTTTAATATTCATTTAAAAATGACACTTAATTGGTCGGTTCATAAACTGCCAAACAATTAATTAATAATATGCTTGTATTCATCTATTATGCTAACATTCATCAGGTTGTTTGTCCACTTTTGTACTATTCTGATTTAGTTGACCTTTCATGAACTGTTATTTATTAATAGTTCTTAAGCAAGGCCACACAAGCATTTCTTACCAAGACGCTTCGAGATCATTCACACTTAATTGCTTTGTGAGGAAAAAATGGTAACACTTTAGATTAGGCAACATATCCCTATTAACTAAGAGTTTTCTTTCTCCTAATTTGTTGTTTATGGTAAGTAATCTTTAAACATTTAGTTTCATGATTATTGCATGAGTCAGAGTTGCACAAATAATCTGCAAATTTACTTTAAACTGAAATTACTCTCATCATCCTCCCAAATGACACAAAAGGATATATTAAATTATTACAAAGTTCCTAAATGTCCTTCTTTACTGTAAAACAATGATATGGCAACATGTTTTCCCGTTACTTTAACTCATTAAAAGAGTTTTATATTGCTACATCGCAATCTATATACTCCTTTTTTCTCAAGCCATGAATCTCTTCACCTCTCTCTCTCTCTCTCTCTCTCTCTCTCTCTCTCTCTCTCTCTCATACGCATACACATTAAAGCTGGTCTCTGACCCTTGTCTTTATGCCCCAGATGAATTATGTTTATGATCAAATGTGTCAGAAAAGCACCTTATCAGACATGCAGAATAACCTTATTAACTGCAGTGCTACTACTGCCTAATGTAATACCACATTCATCTTGTCAGCGACACGGACACCAGATATTCTCCATTAACTGGGACCCTTACGATGATCCATGTACGTTACGTATGAGTGTATGAAATGCCACAGAGCTCGTCAGCTCTCCTGAAATCAGTAATGGATGTGAAACCTCCCTCAGCCACGATTCCTCTGGTGTCAGCAGAAACACACACATACACACACACAGTGTTCAATAGGCAATATGCTCTATCACTGATGTTACACCACTAACAGCTCAAATACACTGCATGACTTTTAAAAACAGAACAGATTTTAAGGTAGCATGCGTTCTTACACTTGCTGATATTGTGGATGGTTAAAAGAGAAAAGCATCCTAAAAGATTGAATACGATGACTAATGCAGACCCTGTGCCTTGTTGCTAGGAGATGGATAACAAATGAAAACAAGATGCATTTTAAAATCAGCTCAAAATATGTATAGATAACCTACAGCTAGATGGAATCGAAGTCTGAAGCTAAAAGCCCTAAACAACCTGTGTCCATCACACACTGTGCAATTTTCTGCGAGATCTGCAGATGATCTGCGTTACTGACGACTAGCACTAGCAAAACTAGTAAAAATGTGTGCAAAAGTGTCAGAAAAAAAGGTCCAAAGGCTGCAACTGGGGTGGTTCCTGTTCAATATGAAGCATATTTACCTATAAAGGGTGCAAATTAGTACTTGGACTGTACATTTTCAAACGGTAAGTGATTTTGCTAAATTAACCATGGCAACCCTTGTTTCTGCTGCATATCCATAATCGCTGCAGTTATTTGTCTTACCATAAGCTCTTACTTTACACTGGCCACCACTCTCATCAAAAGACATTAATCAATAACATATATATATCCCAAAATAATGACGTGTATGTTTTTCTTATTTTCTTTAAAGTTCATTTATTTTTAATTTAGTACTGGCCTACAGAAGCTATACATGAGATATTTACATATTTCCCAGTGGACAAAATTAGTGTAATTTGCTCCGATCATCCAGTTGAAAAAGTTTATACCCCCAGCTATTCCTTCTTGAGTGACCTTGGTGTGAAACGATGGATCTTGAAATCATACAGTCACTGCTGGAAAATGTTTCAGATGCAGAAAATGCTAGAAAACCAATGAATATGCAGGACTTTTTCTAAAGAACAGACTGTACAAGACAAACAAGGGACTCACGAATGACTCAAAAAATATTAAAAACAGTTGTTGATTATACACAGTAAGATTCAACAATGTGTAAACTTGTTCGTTTGTGTAAGTCCCTCGTACTTTGTTAAAGTTATTAGCATCTTGCAAATATATATACTGTATGTGAACTAATGAAAATTGTAGCATAACATTGATGCAATTTTAGTAGAAAGGGCTAACATTTGTAATTTTTTGTACGTGTGCTGGTGCTAGAACATTTCATAAACCAACCTGATCTCACGGCAATTTGTACGTATTTTACGAGGTGGCTAATTCGTACGAATTTGTACGACCTCACTC
>JAUCNO010001888.1:18085656-18096075 GCA_032353835.1 Enteromius viviparus
AAACCAACCTGATCTCACGGCAATTTGTACGTATTTTACGAGGTGGCTAATTCGTACGAATTTGTACGACCTCACTCGTATGAATTCATACGACTTATTCTAAGTCGTACGTATTTTACGAGAATGCAATTCGTATGAATTTGTACAAATGACCTAAACACAACCCCGCCCCTTAACCTACCCATCACATGGTTTTAGACAAATCATACAAAATCGTACGAGTGAGGTCGTACGAATTGGCACATAATTGGCACCTCGTACGAATATATACGAATTGCTTGTGAGACTGTGTTGCATAAACACAACTAGCACAGCTGGTTATTAGACTAGTTAGCAGTTTCCAGATCCTGATGTGTGTGTGTGCGTGTGGGAGGCTGAGGGTGTTTGGATGCTGTAGGGATGATAATTTGAGCAGCAGTTATACTGACCTC
Organism: Enteromius viviparus; assembly: GCA_032353835.1. Lineage (NCBI taxonomy): Eukaryota > Metazoa > Chordata > Actinopteri > Cypriniformes > Cyprinidae > Enteromius > Enteromius viviparus. The sequence continues at coordinate 18,086,088 of JAUCNO010001888.1, forward strand.
AGTCAGGTCTGGAGTCCTGGACTCCCTGCAGGGCACAGCAAGCCCAGATACATCCAGTCCACTGCCAACACATACTGGGTCATTGTGGAGATAAACACACCTATTAGAGTTCTGAACCGTTCCAGGAGAACACACACACACACAGTTTTACCATCACAGAGAGTTGTGCAAAAATTATTTCAAACTAAATCCTATGCCAATTTTTACAAAAGAAAATTGGTTATAAATTTAATATGAATTTAGTAACAATATAAATAATGATAAAAATAATTAATTGTATTAATACATTAACAGAATATGAGTAATAAAGTAATAACATTATTCTTACATAATTAATAATCTTTTTTTATTAAGCATTTTTACAGTGTGATTACACAAAAGCTGACCCTGGACCATAAAGGTTTTTTATTTATTTTTGTTAACTGAAATTTATGAATAAATAAGTTTTCCATTGATGTATGGTTTATAGGAATTTGAGGACTAGAGTTGTCCAAATGAAGTCCTTAGACATGCATATTACTAATCAAAAACGTTTGCACATTTATTTACTACTATTAAATGTACTACATATCTTCATGGATTTTTGGCATTAAAAAAATCTATAATTTTGTCCCATTCAATGTATGTTTGCCATTGCTATAAATGACTGGTCCAAGGTCACAATTAAGTAATGAGTAATATTAATTTTTACAGCTTGTACCTACTAAGGCTATGGTGTTGTATAATGTACTGTTATTACTAGCACGAGTACATGTATAACAAGGAGAAGGTAAAACTAAATATTACCTAATACTGCAGTAATAATTATGCTTTATTCAGAACCACAACATCAAAATAAATAATCATGTGAATTTTTATGTAACTAAGAACTCACTCCTGCCCTCTCCTCTCTGTGTGAAATCTGCAGTGAGTGCAGCGTATTTAAAATTCTTGGCAAACACGCTTGCATGGCATCCACACATGTAGAGTTTGTGAGGAACGGCTTGTTTGGTGTCAGCTTCTCCGCACAGGGTGCAAGCATCCTTAATAACAGGCCTGAGACCTGTCTTTGATTTTGAAAAGTATGTGTGTGTGTGTGTGTGTGTGTGTGAGAGAGCGAGAGAGACAGAGAGAGACTGGAGTCTGAAGCTTCACCTAAGTGTACTGAAGCAGAGAAATAATGGTACCCCTGTCTGTTTAAGAGAGAGAGAGTGAGCGAGAGAGAGAGAGAGAGGCTTTAGCATTTGGAGAGGCTTTTGGAGGTAACTGACATGACGTGGTGCTCAGATGTAAATACCGGCCGGCAGAAACTATGATGAGATCTGTGAAGCGTCTGCTTGCTGCCATCATTTTGTGTCTAGGTTGGCATCACCCACCTCACCCTGCAACATGTTTAAAATAGCAGAACTAACAACCTTTCGACGCACATGCACGACTTTAGTACACTTACTGGGATCGCTGCCGTTTTCAGTCGTGTGAACAACACTGGCTTACCCTGCATTCATAAAAATCCCCTCACTTCATCTCTATGCTCACCTTGCAAACCGAGCAGAGGTTCAAACTGCACGCTGTTTTTCTTTTGAGATGCATCTTGATTTAATCAAATTCTCTGATAATTTTAATGGATTACTTTTTTACAGCAAAATGTATTAGAAGAGAAAACAGCAATGAAAGGATAGCTTGTTATAACAACATTATGAAAGGACGACATCAGTTGTTTGAAGGAATGGCATGCATTATAGCATTTTAACAGAGAGGTCAAATTAAATTACTTTTTTTTGTATCAGTTCTATGTATTAGGGCTAGCAGCATGTTATCAATCATTTAATCAATCACTTTTATTTAAATAGCGCTTTTAACAATACAGATTGTAGAAAGCACTGAACATTATCAAATAGGAGAACAGAGTGATGGTAATGTATAATGACCAGATGAAACTATTTATTTATTAAATGCAGAGTCGATCTCTGTAATCAAATGACGATAATCACTGGGAATTAGATGCAGGGCAGTTTTCAATTGTTTATAACAGTCTTATTGAGGTACAGAATATCATAATACTCTTATAAAGAGATAAAGGGTTGTAACAGAAGATATTTGATACATTTTCTACCGTACATATATAAAAAGTTCAATTTTGATTACTAATATGCACACTGTAAAAAAATCTGTAAAACTGACCGAAAATGGATTTTGACTTTGTGGGTTTTACAGTTTTAAATAAAATGTACGGTTAATTCCCGTAATTTCTGATATAATGTTAATACACCACCCTTTTAAACTACTGAAATCTGTTTTGTAGTTGGGAAATATACTGATAAGCATCAAACGCAGGTGATGATGAGCAAGTCACATGGTGAACCAAAGCCCATCACCAGCAGTTTTCAAATATGAACATTACACAAACACTAATCATGATGAGACGCATTAAACGGAAATATGCAATAAACATTCATGTAACAACATTACATGTAACTGGTAAGAACAAACAAGAAGAAAAGAGTTATTTCCAAGAAAATACATAACATTCAAACTAAATTTGAAATGCAGTGCAGGGAATTCTGGGAATGTCAGTTTACTTTTTTTTCCTACTATGGAAGTCAATGGTGACAAATATATTGTAGTTTCAAAAACAAATTGTAATTTTTCGTGGTGAAATTTCAACTTTATCGGATTTAAAATATACAAACATATAAATTATAGTCAAGTACTTAACATGACAGGGCAGAATATTATTAAAACATCTTAATCCATGTTGAAATAATTTTTTATTATTATTTTGTAAAGGTGTACTGAAGTAAAGAACAGTCATGAAAATGTCTCTCTTTAACTACATTTAATTTCATTAATATTTTATTATCTTCAAGTACAGCTTTTTAATATACTTCAAATACTTTAAAAGTGCAGATTTAAACGAAACACACTTCTTCTGTTCAAGGGACAGAACTTCATTGTGTCTTATAAGAGGTACAGTCAGGTATCTTATAAAGAAACGGTGGCCTTCCTTCACACATGCTTGACTTTAGTTGCGCACCCGTTGAGATGCTGCTTGATTGTATTGATTTCCCTGATAATGTAAATGTATCACTTTTTGAGCAGAGGGTGAAATTAAGACACAGCAGAGGGGTGTGTGTCAATGCAGGTAACGATTTTGTGTTTGGAGTGGAGGACTCTTAATAAGCTTAGGTTTAAGATGCTCTGTAAAGTGCTCAAGATGAGATCAGTCTGTCTGTTTACCGCGCATGGCCTAATTGAGAAAGATGAGGCTGATACCGAGGCTATAATTAACGTCACACACAGCAGAGACAACGCAAGGTCACCGAGTGTTTGACAAGAAATGTTATTTAACAACGAAGACAGGGGCTAATCAATAATTTACTCATTTTTCTACTGGCTTTTGCGTTCAGTGGTGTCTTTATCATACTGCTGGGTGTGTGTGTGTGTGTGTGTGTGTGTGTTTTGGCCCCTCCTTTGTACCAGAACATGCCATTTGGGAGGGATTCCTGTATATTCTCCTCCATTAAAGACATGAAACTTACCAACTTAAAAATGACATGCAAGGGCATTTGCATAATGCAAAATTCAATTTCCCTGAATACATGTATTAATCTGAATTGTAAAAAGCAGTGGTGGGGCTGCTTACATGCTGTAATTGGCATCTTGTGGTTTGCCTTCCTGAGGCGAGACTTGAGTTTTATGTGTGTTTATAATAAATTGCATATTTAAGCTCGCAGGAAATCACTGGGAGACATCCATCCTACACGCTCTCATTTACGGCGCTGTCTTTAATTAAACCACGGAAAGAGTCGGCAATTTGTTTCTGAACACTGTCTAATGTCTGAGTCTGCTTATTAGATATTAAATTGATGCATAATTCAGGCAATTAAGAAAGTAATCACACAAAGTAATGTAATGGAAGTTAATTATTACTGCATAAGCAAACAGTTCATTAATGCCGGTTAATGTTGCGACTGCATTACGCTCAGCGTGTGCGGATCTGCTGATTCCAGCTGATCTGAGATCAGAAGGTGTGTATGACTCACCTGGCATCACCAGGCCCTGTAGTCCTGTAGCTGGAGGATATCTGCATAATGACATTGCATTGAATGTTTCGCCACACTTTTAAAGTGAATGTCCAGTGAGTGGTGCTAAAAAACGAATGTGACTCTGGACATGTTTTATTACGTCGGTTGTTGTAGAAACATCCTGTGACTGATTAATGTTCAATGTACCACCTACAGTATACAGTAAACCCTAACTTAATCCAAATGTGACATGAAAATGCTTTACTGAGGCAACCTTCCCATTTAAACTTGCATCTATGAGTCAAGTGTGCTTTGCATCACAAGTGCAGTGCTTTACCAGGTGAGCCACTGAGCAAGTTTACTACCGCAGAAAGTCATACATGGTTATGTAAATGGAAGTGAATTGTAAGTAAGGATAAGTTATTGACAAACAAACAAACAAACTTAATTTTGTAAAATGATCTGGCTTACAGAACCTATTTTGAATATTGTTTTTAAGTTTATATTTTCAATATTTCTGCTGTATATGATTCTTAGACAGTCCAGCTGTTTGTTTTTTTACAGTAACAAAAAGTATTAAAGTATGTGTATATATAAATACACACTAATACAGTATATATTTAGAAAAATATTTACATGTATTTACGTATATGTTGATATTCATGTAATCTATTTTTATTCAAATATATTTAATTTATAAACATAACATATTTTTCTTAAATATATACGCGCATGTGTGAGAATTTATATATACATAATAAATATTCCTAGGACACATTATTGTTGCCCAGCACTATTTATTTATCTATGTTTTTAATTGAATTGAATTTTTAATGTATTTTATATTTTTTGTATTGGACACTACTATTATAATACTTATATTATAGTATGCAGCATCAAAATCTAATAATGAGCAGTAGGCATCCATACCATGGTACTTTGATATGTACCACGGTTTTGCAGAAGGTAAGGATAGATATTGTTGTTTACTATAGTAATTGTTTTAAGTGGTACTTGCTGTAGTGCTTTTCAAAAACCATAATGCTATGTGTTTTTTTACCACAATTCACTATGCACAAGACTTTAAGTTTAATTTGAGTCATTACTTATAATATTAAAATTAAATATTAAATAAAGAGGCTGCTCTTTGCTGGTTGTACTTGATAGTCATGGGTTTTGATAGCGCCTGGCATAATTTCAAGGATTTTGAAGCAAAACCTTGACTTTTCCCCCTTTTTCTGTCCTTATCTCTTTCTTTTTTTTCTTTTAAAGCAGACCCATAAAACAGGCCTGTCCAAGCTGGTCTTGTTTCTCTGAGTAAACATGCGTGTCACAGTTGACCTTTGCAGGGGTCAGGAGGTTTTTATATTGGCTGACATGTTTGAGAGTTAATAGAGACGCTTAGCAACACTCCCCTGGGTCATCCCATTTATTAAGCTACAATGAGTTGCATCTGTCTAAAGCAAATCAAGGGGACCTATCAGCCAGGGTCAGACACGCACCAATACACACCATCAACACACTCCTCGCTCGCAGTGCACCAGGTTTAACACACACACACACACACACTCTGAGATGAGGAAGTGATGGACTGCTGCTGGTGGTTGCTTATTTCTGAATTATTTATGTATACAATGTCTCATTAAGGCACATAATTGCATAATTACAATCCTACTATAGTCAAATATCATTGCAGTTTCGAGAAGAAGACTGTAGTCTATAACTATAGCCTTTTGATGAGTCATAGTGTGCTATAACCTAATGAAGGCAGGGACAATAATATTTGATAGATTCAGATACATATGCATAGACAAAAAGTTGTTAGGGGTCAAAAATGCTTTTTTATTCTTACCTACTGTAGGCTGCTTTTATGAACAATAATAGTATTACAATTAAAGGTTTTATGTTAATTAGGTGAAAAGAAAAATGGGGTTCCTTTTTGTTATGCAAAGCTGAATTTTCAGAGCATTACTCAGTGTCACGTGATCATTCACTGATGACCAGTTTAACTTATTTTTGTAATAAAAAAAATAATAATAATTCTTTCATAAGCTAAAAATGTAAAAGTGCATTATTTATTTGGAAATAACATTTTTGGTAGCATTAAAATGTGTGTAACATTTGATCAGATTAATGCTTCCTTGCTGAAAAAAGTATACATTTTTGTAAAAATATATATATTTTATATACATAAGATTTTCGTTTAAATTGTAATATAGGTATAATATCATTATATAACAGTCTTGTAAAGGCATAGACTGTATAATGACATATAATATACATACACAATGTTTGCTTTAAGTGGAGATCGCAACTTATGAGAGTATTGTAAAAAAATGTATTATAAATATATAAATATAAATATATTATAACATGTTAAAAACAGCTTTTTGTTGCTGTGAGCTGTATTGTTTCCCTGTTTTTTGGTTGTTTTGTTGTTGGTCAGTGAGTTGAGGTCACAGAGCTGCCATCTGTAATCACGGATAATAGTCAATTATCACAGAGAACTATCAGATCAATTACAGCTCAGTCAATACACACACACACACACACACACACACACACACACACAAAGCAATGTTGTCTTCAGAGCTTTTAAACACTCAAAAACAGCACCAGAATGCTCTGTTATAGCTGCGATTCTCCCTAGAAAAATGACTTTTAAGAATGTGATCCAAGGTTGGCCTTTTGTTTTGACAGTGCACACATCGCAAAGAAAACACACACACACACACACACACACACACGACAGATGGGGCTTTGCTATTGCTTTTTCAGCACTGGTTAATGGTGACAAAACTACTGTTATGTGCTTAACGACTGCTTGTATGTTACTGCCAGGTCTTTATGAGCACACACTCCGAGTGTGTGTGTGTGTGTGTGTGTGTTTGGAATGACTGCATTGATGAAAGTTAATGTCTGAGCGTCCCAAAATGCTCATTTTCTTCATTGCATTTAGATATGGGTTCCTTTCCGCAACCTGGCTGGTGTCCATTGCTTTGCTCTCTCTCTCTCTCTCTCTGGATGGAAATAAATGTGTTGGTGTAATAGAGGTGTGCTGGTCTCCTTCTGATGTATCATCTCCCCTCACTCTTTTATTTACACTCAGCTTCAGCTCAAATTGTGTTGTCATCTTAATGGGGAAAGATTCATCTGATGTTGTGCAGGTTTAGGGGGGTGAAAGAGATAGACGTTTCTCCTCAGCCTTTGTTTACACGCCAATAAAGGCTGTTAACTGTTTCAAATCCAGTGGCCACTTCACAGTTTTAACTGTCTCGACCCCAGGCGTTTACTCATTGAGTCGTTGGATTGATAAATGCCTGATCAAGGATCAGATCGTCCATCAGTCTTTCAGATGCTTATAGTTAGATAAAGGAACTAAAGTAAAATCATGTCTATTATACCATATCACATATAGCTATGATATAAAATGTATGCATTTCAGGAATTAAATAAAAGGAATTACACTACAGTTTGTGCTTATATTTATTATATATAAATATTTTAGCATTATTATATAATATTATATTATATTACATTATGTGATATTATTTTATCTAGATAAATTATGCTTGAAAAATATTGTAAATAAATAAAAGAGCTAAAGCAGAAATTTGGAAAATGAGCACTGGGTTGTTTATTAAGTAGAGTAGAGAATATTAGAACATAATAGAATGGTATAGAATGGAAAGAAAAGGAATAAAAAAGAATGAATGAACCACCCAAAATTGTACGAATATATACAGTATATCATTCATACACGTTACATATGCATATGTACGGTATAGTTAAGGTAAGTTTTTGGTCATTTTAAAGATCTGCCCTCTCTCTCTCTCTCTCTCTCTCACACACACACACACACCTCTGTGCTGGCCTGTCCAGCTTTGAACAGAGTGCACTTTGTGCACAGCTATTTATATCAATAAGTCTCATGCTTAGAGGCACAAAACGAGTGTTTAAGAGCGAGAGACTCTTGTGGGCACTGATGGTGTGAGAGAGAGAGAGACACCGACACAGAGAGACAGGGAAGGTGCTGTTAGAGGGCATATGTGAGTGTGTGTGTGTGTGTGTTGTACAGGTGTGGGGTGTCTCACTGGGCTTTGGACAGGAAGAGGAGAAAAGAGAAGAGGGGGATGGGGACAGCTGGAGAGGAAGAAAGGAGGAGGGGGGAGAAAAGAAAAACAGCAAGAAATATAAACTGAGTGAGAAAAAGAAAGCCAGAACATGACAGTGAGGGAAAGAGGGATTTAGAGAAGAAAACAAAGGAAGTGAAGGGAATGTGAGGGGCACAAAGATGGAGGCCCAGAAGAAGTGATGGAGTAGATAGAGTGATAGTGGGAGGCTCTTCAGGCCAGCAGCTTATCCCAAAGGAATGAGAGAGTGAGTGAATATCAATTCCCAAACAAAGAGCCTCTTCCAGATCCAGCCCATCAACATATGGACGAGTCAATGAAAAACCCATCTACACAGAGTCAACGCCACAACACTACATCTCAGGTCAAACAAAGACTGCTGCACTGCCAACAACTTACTTTTATTAACATTTTTTTGATGATTATTTTATGTAGATTTTATAACATAATAATGTGTTTTGCATGCTCATTGAAAGCTTTGTGGATAATTTTAACTCACATATAGTGATAGTGATTGTTTGAGATAATGTCGGTTAAGTGTACTTTTAAGAGCCGTAATACTAAAGTCAGTCTCCATCTGAAATGCAGCAGCAACACCAACACTTTTAAAACTCTCATATGTGCTGAGTAAAGTCAAACCACTCTGTCACATCACAGATATAAAGCTTGATTTAAGTCAGAATTCAGTTTTGAAACTCTGTAGCCTTAGTAAAGCTCTTTAATACAAATATGCATTTTTACACTTTCAATATTTATGCTTAACGAGTCGTATTTCTTCCTTAGGACATCCGGTCCTACTTGACACACTTCTGGTGTGTACTTACATGGTAACTAAATGTGTAAGTAGACATTATTGCATAGTATCTACAGCTGTAATGTTTGTAAACAATTTGTCAGGATTTACCATGCGATTGCACTGATGTTACACATCAGCGCTCAGTAAGTTATGTTTTACATATAAACTGTGGTTAGTGTCTGGAATGTTATTAAGTGGACACAACATTTCCTGAGGAGTTACCATGTAAGTGCACTGCTATTACACCAACTAAACCTACCCTACACTTATACATGTTGTTGTTACAAAATGTAGTTACATAATTACTGGTCCCTTTGAGTCGGTCACTTCAACGTCACGTCGGTGACCGATGAATAGGAATCTCGCTTCGAGATGCCAAAACAACCCTACGTGTACAAACACGCCAATGAATTTCATTCACAGAAAGCGGTCAGGTGGCTCATCTGGGTCTGGGTCATGCAATGTCCACTATGGTGGTCCAGCAGTGGCATCTGTGGTTGTGTCTTGCTGACATGCGTGACGCAGACAAGATTAGGTTCTTGAATGCTCCCGTGTCAAAGATCGTCCTCTTCGGTGACGCAGTCTCATTTCAGGTAGCAGTCAGAGCTTGTGGATGACGGACCAACGGACTTCTGGGCCCACTACTGCCAGAAAGGTAACTTGCACACAGACACCCATGCAGGCCTCCCTCAGAGATGCTCCCCCTCGCTGCCCCACCTCCAGCACCAGCGTACTTTCATGTTTCAATCCTTATGCGACACAGGCCCTTCATGAGGTTTGCGTTCGAAGGAGAAGCATATCAGTATCGTGTCCTGCCCTTTGGGCTCTCCTTGTCGCCCTGTGTGTTCACAAAAGTGGCCGATGCAGCTCTGAATCCTCTGAAGGAGAAAGGGGTTCATATACTCAACTACCTAGATGACTGGCTAATACAAGCACAGTCCAGGGCTCAGTTGTGCGAACACAGGGACCTGGTATTAAGACACCTCAGCCTGTTGGGTCTTCGGGTCAACTGGGAGAAGAGCAAACTCTGTCCGGTGCAGAGGATCTCTTTTCTC
>JAUCNO010001888.1:18147837-18158080 GCA_032353835.1 Enteromius viviparus
AAAAAATGTAGTAAATCTGAGTAATTGCATCTGGTACATTAATCAATAAAACTGAGTAGAAATAAGTTAACATTAAAAATAACAATATTTATAAATTAACTTTTTATTTATGAGTAAATTAACTTTTTAAATAATTTTTTTTAAAAGGAAGTCAGTGTTGTGTTAATATATATATATATATATTTTGTTTTAAAAGAGAAAAAAAATATAATATAATTATAAGAAGTGCCCTTTATTTCCCTTGAGCCCCTGCCCCTCAGAATGTCTGTGCACGTCCCTGCGTACGAGTGAGGTCATACAATATATATATGAAAAAACCCTAAAAATAAAAAGTCAATGTCTGTTATTACAGTAATATGTGAAGGGTACATTTTTTCAAAGCTGAGCTTTGCACATCATCTGCTAGCTGAATAAGTAAGCTTTGCATAGATGTATTTGATAGAATGTGACAATATTGGGATGAGATGAGCTAATTAAAATCTGATGGTGCCAAAAAATCTAAATATTGAGAAAAAATCTTCAACAAATCTCCCAAAAACTCCTTTCCATTGGAGTTCTTAGCAATGCACATTAGTTATAAAATATTAGGTTTTGATATATTTACGGTATGCAATTTATAAAATATCTTCATGGAACATGATCTACTTACTATCCTAATGGTTTTTGTCCTGAAAGTAAAATCATTCATTTGGACCCATACAATGTTATATTTGTGGCTGTTATATAATTACACAGTGACAAGGACATCATAGAATAAAGTGTATCCCATGGCATGAACCTACAAGTGAACAAATGGCAAGTCTGGCTCGTAACATATAGTCATCATTTTCAAACATCTGGCTTTTGGGGACACAAACAAAAATTAGTGTTTGTGTATTTGTTTGTAGAGCTCATAGGACGCAGAAATGGTGAGGTGTTGAGAAGTGGAGCAGGGTTTGAGAAGGTGTGGCAGATCTACAGTCACAGGTCCCAGTCTTCCTAAACGCAACTATAAATATAAAGATGTGCAACAACTCCTTGAAGGAGAAAAAAGCCAAGATTTCACTGCACTCTCTCTCTCTCTCTTTCTCTCTGTCAGCATTATTTCATGTGGGGAGAGGGGCTGTTCTGCTAGTACTGTCCTGTCCTCTGTAAATAAGGCGTCCTCATTCTGTCGCGAGGAGGAAAAGGAGCGTTTGACTACAATGGGCTATTATTGGCCATCATAGAGATGAGACAGACTCTCAGGGGAGCGCCGCGCACTTTTCTGAACTGGAAACGTCGGCTGCGTCTCACTCTGTCTCTCTCCCAGCGGCTGCTGTGTTTTTCTTCACCAGGCTTGTGGAGGTGTACGCTGATGTCTGGAAGCGGGAAGGGTTCGCCCCTCGAAGACAAAGATTGCACGCTCCCAACACTTCCCCTGCTTCACCGTAACAAACTCTAAAAACTTGGGAGACATCTGTAACGGTGTCAGAATAAATCTGACCCAATGAATATCAAACAGACAATAATGCACTCGTTTTTCTCACATCAAACATTTTCTCATTTTGATTTTGAAAAAAATATATATATATATATTTATTGCATACCTATTTTTAAAACAATAATATTCTATAATAGAAATCAAGGAAGTAAGATTGTAATTTGACTGATCTTGTTTGATTTTATTTGATCTGTAACATTACCTCATCCTTTCTGTTTTCAGTAAGTGAATCTTTAGTGATCTGTTCTTCACGTTATTGATGTATCATGGATATATTATCAATATTTTCATGTTATGTTTGGATAAAGCCTGAAAGGGATCAAACTTGGCATATTTTACTTGTGGCTGTACTCTGAAAGCACTGCGTATTTAAACAGTTTTTCAGTGTAATGTCTTTTCTACATAGGCTTCCATTGTAGGTGCATTACTTTGTGCTAATTTATCAACTTCTTTCCTCTATACTGTCAACTCACAGCTCTCCTGTATGTTATAGTCTGTCAAGGCCTCCAGTGTGTGTGTGTGTGTGTGTGTGTGTGTTGTCCTCTAGGTGGTCAGGGCCCCTGATAACTAGTCATGCCTGAAACACAACAGACTCTGCAACACCATCCGGAATCAGCAATGTGCTCCTTAAAACACACACACACACACACACACACACACAGACTATCTGATCAATATTTAAAAAACATTTAACAAGCCTTTATAGTGTGTATATTATATCAAAGACCAAACACACACTTATCTCACCGAGAACTGTCTACTTCTACTGTTTTTTTTATAGACAGCTAGCTATTAATACATTAATATTTAAATTTTATATTTAATATTTCTGTAATTCTAAAATTAATTTCATAATAATACAACTTTAAATTTAAAATAAAAAACTTACCATAATTTTATACTTTTTTTTTTTACATACCCAAAAGAGGTTTTGTCAGATTTACCTCTCTTCTATGTATGTCTTCCTGAAATATAGTTAAATATCAGTATCAAATGCAATGTTGTGGTATCTTTGCTGTCTCTTTCTCTCTCAATGAGGTTAAATTGAATACAAGTAATGGCTTTAGTTTACGTTTGCAGCTTTTTAGGTTTTCACATGGAAAGATGAATCCATCATTTTAGGAAAAAATCTCTATAATGTCTCAAATGTTTCCAGGATACGAAATACAAAAGTCCGATTTCAATGATAAAGTGAAACCTTTTAAATATTTTTTTCCAAATGCATGACTATCTGAATATGTCTTCATTTTAAAGTGTGATACTTTTTGTTTTAAGATGGTAGGAAAACCAACATTTAATTGGGTTCATGTTTTAGATATTACACATGAAAGAACTACTACATAAATAATTAAAAATTAAATTAAATTATTATTAATATTAACACACCAAGTGCACGTCATTAATAGAATTGTTTATGTAAATACATGGCAACATGAACACTGTAAAATAAAGCGTGTCCCTAACCTTTAACTTTAAAAATCCTCTGGAAAACAGCATTTGCAGACATCTAGACTCAGACTGCTGTAATAAAGTGAAGATATAGGGTTAATTTCTCCATTAATGACCGGAATCGAGTATTCCAGAGGTGCAATAAGCCGAGATATCCCAGCGTAACATGACACCTTAAAGCCTAAACTCCTCTTTATGCCGTGTGCGACTGAACAGCAGTGTTTGGAGTGGGTAATTAGCATAGTATTAGTGGATCAGTGGAAGATAGTCAGAGAAGGAGGGGTAAATCTGTCCATCACGTCCCTCTCTCGCTCTCTCTGTCACTCCTCTGGGGTCTTCCCTCTGTTCTGAATGTTTGAAAGTTGTGCGGTTATTCCCAGGAGCAGAGCTGCTATCAAATCAAAGACTGGCATTGCAGCAGTGACCAGCCAACCTCTCTCTCTCTCTTTCTCTCTCTCTCTCTTTTTCTCCAGCCTATGCTTCCATCAGAAGAAAGTCAGTCTCACAGATGCACTGGTTAACAATGCCATCTCTCACACACACACACACACACACGTCCCGCCCGTCAGAAGCGGGGGGAGGGTTCAGAACGGCGGCCTGACGAATGAGGGGAGCAGGTCCCCTGTGATTGGCGCGCTCTGAACATTGATGCCAGTTTCCATCTGTCATGATAGCCCCAGTGCTGAACCTTCAATCTGTCAGCGACTGCAGCAGCCCAGCGCTCACACTGATCTGGCCTGCTAAACACAGCTGACAACAGGCATTATCACAGCCAGCCGGAGAGAGAGAGAGAGGGAGAGAGAGAGGGAGGGAGGGAGAGATGTGTTAATTGTGGGCGGAGATGTAAACTGTCACCTCTCATCGGATTGAACAGCGCGTCCTCTGATTTTTTTCAAAGGCTGTTTTGATAAGCAGATGGAAATGTTTAGGCTCTTGGCCTTGTTATTTGGGAACATAGAGCTGCTGATGGGTTAGAACCAAATAAACCTGAGACCTCCATGAACCCAACAGATTTAAACGATTAAGAGTTTGTCCACATTTGGATTTGAAAAAATAAATAAATAAAATATTGTGGTAGGTATCCAGATTTAAAAATGTTTACAGTATTATGATAACAAATAATAAAAACCATTATAGTGTCAGAGTATTCATTCTCACCAGAATAAACATAAAAAACCCTATCATTGTTAGGGCTGTTTTGTGAGTAGTGCATGTGGTTTTTCTTCAACTGCTTACACATATTATCAAAACTTTGCCACTTTATTTTTATTTTTATTTTACTTTACACACAAATCCAGGAATTGCTCACACAAAATGTACATTTCCTCACATCTCTGGCAAAATGAAGCACTGTGTTCAAAACATCACAAACACATCTCAGAGGCAGACATTTGCAAACACCTTTAATTAGAGCTTAGGACCCTCTTGGACTTGCTCTTCTTTATTATTATTATTGCTTACATACATTACCTACAAAAAAGTCTTTTGGAGCAAAATCCGAAATCCAACAGGAAGTCGATTATTTTTAATAATCTCAGCAAATTTTGCATCATTTTTGCAATTTGTAGACGTCATACTTCAACGAACTCCTCCCAGAGATTTGTTCAGATCAACACCAAATTTTGTCAGTTATAAACTAAAGGCCTTTACGATGTTAAATTGCGAAAATCTAACGTTTTCGCCACCTGTTGAAAACAGGATATGCATTGATTTGATCTAACTCAAGCACACCGTGTTCAATCTGCATCAAACTTGATATGTGTGATAAATGTTCCTGTCTGAAGACATCTATATGCCAATGTTCAGTTATAGACGTAGCGCCTCCAGCTGGCAGCAGGAAGTTTTCACATAAAAAAGCTTTTACATATTAATTCTATATTTACTTTTTTAAATGAATACTGCTCACTGTCTTCCTGAAACCACGGGAGGCGGTGAGCCCAGGTGCGAGGGCCCTTTCCTCGCTGCTTGCAGCTTTAATTATTATTATAATTTTTTCCAAAGTGAATCTCAGTTTTGAAGGCTTAAACATGCTCGAAAAGTCACAAAACTTTGCACACGCATCAGAACTGGCTAAGATTGACATCTGATATATGCAAAATGATTCGACAGTGCCACCTATACACTTTCAAAAGTGTGCCTCTCGAGCCGCGTTTCATGTACATGCATAAAAATCTGTACACACATGCAACACACCAATACCTACAAAAAATCCATAACCCAAGTCAGTTATTTTTAATGTTTTTGGCAAACTTTCTGTCATTTTGCCCATTTTCCAGAGAATTATTCCAATTAACACAAAATTTGATCAGTGTACACTAAAAAACTCACTTTTAAGATCTAGAGTTTTCGGCGAAATTCGATGTTTCGCCATGAAAAAGAAAGATGTTATAACCATACAATATCCAATTTAGCCCAACCTTTACATGTTTGATGAGACTCCTGATCTGACGAGATCTACACGCCCATATTCAGTTATAGTCATAGCGCCACCTGCTGACAACAGGAAGTGACATGTTTTACTCTGTAACAAACTACTCCTAGAGATTTGATGACATCAACATTTTATTCAGTCTAATGTTAAGACCTTTGGGGTGATAAATTGCATAGATCTTGAATTTTCGTTTAAGGCGCGTCTGTGGCGGCATCCCGAATTTCGATGTCTCGCCATGGCAATACAAGGTGTCGTATCTCATACAATTTCCAATCTGCACCAAACTTCACATGTGCGATAAAGGTCCTGGCCTGAACTCATCTGAAGGCCAAAATTCAATTTTAATCATAGCGCCACCTTCTGGCAAGAGGAAATGCCTTGTTTTCAGTAACTTCAACATGGAATGTCCAATCTGCATTAAACTTTACATATTTGATAAGAGTCCTTGCCTGAAGTCATATAAAAGCCAAAATTTAGTATTACCCATAGCGCCACCTGTTGAGAACAGCTTATTTTGTGCTTTCTGTAACTCAAGCAAACGATGTTCAATCTGCACTAAACTTGAAATATGTGATAAATGTACTGGTCTGAAGACATCCGCATAACAATATTCAGTTATAGACATAGCACAGCAGGACGTTTGGCACATATTAATTACTTTTACATATTATTTTTATATTTGCCTCTTTAAATGCATATTGTTCACTGTTGCTGTCTTCCTGAAGCAAAGGAAGGTGGAGCTTGGGTGTGAGGGCCCTCTCATCACTGCTTGCAGCTTGAATTACTGTTATTCCTGTGAGATACATAGAGAGTTATGTGTTGTGTTTTCATGAAATTGAAAAGCGAAAGGCTATAAATTATTTTATTAATTATAATTATAATTATTTAATTATATAAGCATTAATTTTAAATGTCAATCTTTTTTTTTACATTTCAAATGTCTTTACTGTCAGTTTTTGAGTAAGCCCATAACTTTAAATTTACAGTACAGGTTTTTGCTTGCTGGATTTTTTTAAGAATATTGCACAGAATATAATTCCGTGTTATAATTCAGGTTTTATTAAGATAAAACTATTGTAATTTTCTCATTGCCATCTGTGGTGAAAGCTCTAATAATCCATTTTGGTGCTGTGTGTGTATGTGTGTGTGTTGTGGTCGTCCTTGTCAAAGCTTTCACTGACTCTCAGTAATTAGTGCAATCATGACACATCCTAGGAGCTGTTTCTGTGACAGCACTCAACAGAGACAAGTGTCCCTGCAGACAGAGTTCAGCCCCCAAACACACACACACACACACACCCTCATTCTCTCTCTCTCTTTCTCTGCTAATATTAAAGCATCTTTGGACAGCATGCACAATACATCTCCTCATCAGTGACCACAAAACACACTCGTCCTCAAACATACACACATTTATGAGTATGTAATACAATGTTAACCATTTATAAATAAAAAACACCATTTTGGTTTTTGGTACATTTTGGTTACAAATGTACTGGGCATTTTTTTAACAGAATTAATTAATTAATTTGTGAACTCACATAGCAGTATATTTCAGTCCATACATCCATCATGTTCATAAAGCTGCTTCATAATAAATATATAACATATAACATTGTAATCAATACCACAATACCCCCCCCCCTGGATTAGGCCTGGTAGTAGTGTATATTGGCCAAAAGCAATGCTTCCAGGTTAAAAACATCTTAATGATGATGATTTGTTTCTTACAAACATAAAGCTTTTCACTTCACAAGACATGAACTGATGTCCTGGAGTGCTGTGAATTATTGTGATCTGTTTGGACAGAAAATGTGGCTCTGATTTAACTGTATCACGCAGTAATCTTAAACAGATAATTGTCTCCTCAATACAGCAAGTGACTTCTTGTTAGTATATGAAATGTAGTGAACTACTTTTTAAAAGGGCAGCTCTAGTGTAGCCTAACTACTGTAAATTATGAGTTACTTAAAGGCAAGCGTGTGTGTGTGTGTGTGTGTGTGTGTGTGTGTGCAGGGCAGAGGTGGCGCTGCGTTAGCTTGTGTGTGTAATTAGTGCTGGAGTGCTGCTAATGGCAGGCCGGGACAGACTGCGGCGAATGGCTGTTCTTTTGTGTGAAAAGGCTGCTCCTTCGCTCTCTACTTCTTCTTCTTCTCTCTCTCTGCGCTCTGTCCATCCTCTCGGGATCTCATCATCTTCCCTAACAGTCAGAGTGGGATTTAGTACCCTCTATTCCCTCACCTTCTTCCTTTCCCTCTTCCCCTCTCTCTGTGTGTCTCTTTCTGATGATTCGGAGCTGATTCACTTTTTAAGTTGTGTCTTTTTCTGACACTCATCTGTCCTGTGCTTTCACGAGAAGCTCTGTATATCTGCTGTCAGTTAATTTCTTAGATATATTTCTTTTTGGTTCAGTTACTGAAAACGTTAGAATGGTCAGGACCTTACAGCTGAGCTCTCAACACGACAGACAAATAGAAAGCGACGTTCATATGTTCGACTTTGTTGCTTTTTTAGATGCATTTGAAAATCTGATATGTGCCAGGCAAAAGGTACACTAGAATCATATTAGGTATTAATTAATTGTATTGTTTCTAAGAAATTACACTAATAATAATCTGTGCTAAACTACAAAATAAAGCATCATGTAGCTAACTCACAAAGGCAAATATTTTAAAATATATTGTAAATAATAAATATAATATTAAGTATAAAGTAAAAATAAATAAGTGGGTAAATAATGCTTAACGTAGATTATTTGCATGAATGTATTTTAAACATTAATATTACACATTTCAGCAAAGCTTCATTGAAACGGTGTGTATTGTGAAATGCACTTCTAAAATGATAGAAATGATTCAAAATATTTCCCTCCATCATTTACTCAGCACCAGGCCTAATTTCTTGTGTGGAACATAAGAGAAGATATTTTCAAGAGTATTGGTATCCAAACAGTTTTGGTTCCCATTGACTTCTATTATATAAGCATTCTTCAAAATATCTTCCTTTGCATCAAGTAAAGAGTACATATAACACGTGTAAATATATTTTAAATAAAAGGTATTCGGTCATTTGTTTCTTCATGCATTCATTCCTTCATTAATTTTTCTGTTCATTTATGTATTTATTTTACTGACATAACTTTAAAGAAATAATAATAAAATATTTTGTCAAACAACTAAAATGTTTCTGTTCAAGAATTTTTATTGCATTAATTACTTTTATTTATTTGTTTGTTTAAATCCAGACAAAACGGCAACCTATAGGCTACCTAATCCACAGACAAGGGTAGATAGAATTAAATATATTTTATATATATCAAACTGCTGTTGTTGATGTTTTTTATTATTAGGTTAAAAAAAAAACTTTAAAGATGAGTAAATAAGACATGAAGATGAGTAAATAATGGCAGAAAAGTCATTCTTGGGTCATCCATCGCTTCAAATGAGACTTTCAACCTGTGACTCCTCACAGCCAATGCCAACCAATCAGATTAAACCTTGTGATTTTCATCTCTTGTCATTTTTCTGCCAAGCACGCATCGACAAAGCTCTTTCAGATATCACACAATGTCCTGTTGAGAACAGTTTCTCTTTTTTTCCTATCGTTTCTCTTTCCTAACATCTAAGATTCATTTCCCCATTCTCCATCTCTCTCTCTCTCTCTCTGTTTCGGCTGCAGAGTCTGGGCTTTGAAAGTACCCAAAGCATCCTGGGTAATTAGCCATTACGTTGCTGTCACAGAGGGTTGTGCAGTCAATACAGAGATAATTTGGGCAATGGTGAATGACAGCGCTGTCCGGGCTACAGGGCCGATCAAGGACAGAGCCAGCTGCACCCGGCATCTGTCAGGCCCATGAATCACACACACACACACACACACACACGCACACTGTCCCGGCCACAGAAAATGCAAATCTACATCCTCAGCTTTCTTTTGTGCTTTCAGGCCTCTGCTTATTTCAGCTTCTCGATCATCTCCCTTCCTCCTCCTGCTCAATCTCTCCTCCCCTTACGAGCGGAAATGGCTGCTTACGCTCTGTCTCTGAACGGTTAGAGGCTTGTTACTGCCGGTGCCAAATGAATGACATTGGGATAGAGGCCTCTCAGGCCCAAGGAGAGCCCTTAAGTAATGGCAACAGAAGCAGAGAGAGCGAGAGAGGGAGAGATCACAGCATAATGAAAAAGCTATTTATTTCAGTAATAAAGACAAATGTGCCACATTGATTTCAGTTCGGCTAATATGAAATAGAGATGTCGGAGCTTGTTTATTTGTGTGCTTGGAAAGAAAGTGTCGGGTAAGCAAAGTTTATTTTACTGTCCGGACATCAGTGACAAACACTATACCTCATGCCTCAAGATTCTTCTTGCTGCATTTGGGCTTTTAGGTTGGACTCCTTTATTATGTTATACAAAAGAATGATTTCATTTGTAAAATAAAACATAAGTACCATTGTCAAACTATAAATTGCAATTAATTGCATTCAATATTTTTATTTGGTGCATATAAATACACACACATACATACAAAAATGACTTATGTTTATATATTAGATACGTTTATATATCATATAAATTATATATACATGTAAATACAATATGTTTCTTCAACAGAATTAATGCATTGTAATAATATTGTAATTACGCTGCAGTTATGCAATCCTTACCTATGCACTTACATAACTTTGTTATTATTATAAGGACATGGTAACTGAAGGTAACACTTATTTTAAGCTGTCCATAATACAGAGTACTTCCCTAGTAAATACTTAGTAGTAGCCGTTGTACTTACAGTACATAAACTAACCATGTAACTAAGTTATGGGAGAGTTTGTAATTATGTAGATGTAACAGGCAGCTGCTGTTACACATTTGTTACAGGCCGAGTCTGTTACACAGATACTT
>JAUCNO010001888.1:18257177-18269033 GCA_032353835.1 Enteromius viviparus
CTATACACTTTTAGCACTAATATGTAGTTTTAAGGTACCAAAATGTACCCTTCAGGTACAAACATGCACCTTTTGAAAAGGTACCGCCTCAGTGACAGCTTTTGTACCTTCATTTCTGAGAGTGTAAATTGATATCCATAAATATTTACAAGTACATGTACAAATAGTACAAATAGTACAAGTAGTACATTTTATTTGATCATATATTGTAGGAGATACATAATCACAAAATTGTAGCCAAATTGTAAATTTTTGTAAACAAGCGAAGCAAACCTGCAAGTCTTTTAAAAACTGCAATTGCGGTCCAGATTTAGTTTTGATCAAATGGTGCAGTCCTCACACAGTGTGGGTTGTGTTTATGCTGGATTGGTGTGGTGGCTTTGTGCTTTTATTAGAGGAGTATGAGCTCAGAGCTGATCCATGACTCATTCACCTTTCATTACGTCCCACTCCTTATCTCCCCCTACGCTCTCTCTCTCTCTCTCTCTCTCTGCCCACTCATGCGGTGGATTGGGGGATTGGTTGCTGTAGGGGCGGAGCTCTCTCTCTCAGACTGTGCCGTGATTGGCTGTGTGACTCAGTATGAGCGTGTCTGGGTCCTCCCCGTCACCCCCCTCACGCTCTCTTTGAGGCAGCGTTCCAGACAGGATATCTGCTGCTCGCAGGCAGGACAGGATTAACTCAACAACTCATCTCATCTGCATATAGATGCCCAGAGAGAGAAGCAGGCGCAGGGGCTTCACACACTCGCTGAGCAAACTCTGTTTGGACTAAATGGACGTTCACCTTGGTGATTTGTTTTGGCAAAAGATGTAGCAGAGTCTGTTCACGGATCTTCTCAAGTTGTCTTTAGCTGGTGTGTTTGGTGTGGAGTCAAGCGTGCGAGATGCCGTCTCGCGAGTCTTATGTTCTCCGTAAGGAGGAGAAGTCTCTGGTGCACAAGGCCAAGGCAGAGGGCAAGGAGCAGGGCATGGTGGCTGCTGCTCTGGGGATGAAGATGAGTCCTCAGAAACCTCCGGCCACTCTCTGGCAACCTCTCAAACTCTTTGCTTATTCGCAGCTCACGTCGCTGGTCCGTCGAGCCACACTGAAGGAGAGCGAGCGGGCGCCCAAGTACGAGAAAGTCCACAACTTCAAGGTAAGGATGCACAAAGGCTCATGACCTGCTTTAATGGGATTATCTTACTAGTAACCATTGTGTGTGCATGAGGATGTGAAATAAGCTTTTGGATCATTTTTTGTTTTTCAGAATTGTTCAAAAAAAGTTTTTTTTGTGACCCAAAGGAATTTTTTTGTTCTTGTTTAATACATAAAGGTTATTTTAAAAAGTTTGACCATTTTTTTAATATCTCTTAGCATAATTTGATTAATATCTTTAATATTATTATTTGTGGTCAAGCAAAAATGTTAAAATCCAATTGTTTTGAAAGAAGAAATACTGCAGTTTTGTCAAATCTAAAAAAAAAAAATACTAATGAAAGTATGTTTAGTACTTGATTACTGGATTTCTTTGTTTCAGTTTGCTAAATTAATTTTGATTTGTGCTTAAACAAGAGCAAAACCTATTCCCTACATTTTGGAATATTACCAATAAATTATTATTATTTTTTTTATTAAATAATGTTATTATTTGTGGTTTATTAACTTTTTTTTCTCCATAATGATCTGATCTCTAACGATGATTAATTTAAATGTTTAGTCAGTTTTATGTTTTTGTGATTTTTATTGCCTTAAAAGAAGTACCTCACAGTTTTGTCAAATATATATATATATATATATGTATATATGTTTTTTTATGCATACTTTTTTTTGGATGAATTTTTTATTTGTGCTTAAATGAACAAAAAAAAATTGAGATATGGATTTTTTTTTAAATACATTTTGGTTACATTTTTGTATGTTAGCAATAAATAATTTTGGTGGTATTGTTTGTGGTTTATCAACCTTTGTTTTGCATAATGACCTCACTTGCGTCTCAGTTTTACTATGTCGACTGTGTTGTGTTGTTGTGACTCACTTTCAGAGCGACTATGTCATTGCATGTTATGCAAATTTTTCCCAAATGCGATTTAAATGTGTCCCGAGGGGTGTGTTGTTGCTGTGGCAGCGAGTGCAGGTTTCAGGAGACACTGGGAGAGTTAGGAAGCAGCTGTAAGCTGCGAGTCTGTTTAAGACAGGGGTTATTTAAAGACCGTTCAGCCAGAGGTTCTGAAAAACTAATCAAATAAAAGCATCTTCTGTTTGCCTGCGAGAGGAAGGGAGCACGAGGGAGGTTGTTTGGGGTGACAGATGGACAGATTAGGAACTGATAGAGGATTGGTAAACATAGCAGCGTTTCGTCATTTGGCTTCTGTCATCAGCAGGTAGTGTGCTGTGGCAGACCCCAGCCCCCTCTCAGCTTCAGTTCGTCTGTGGAGTCCAGAGATAGAGGTGCACAAACCTTCTCAGACTGCTGACTCCACAAAGAGCTCTTTCTGCTGCTTGCTTTCTCTCATGCTTGCGGTTTCCTCTTGTTGTCGCATGGTTATTGATGCTCATATACTGGATAGTGGCTGCTTTTGTCAGCAATAGAGTGAAAACGAATAAAGATTTAAGTTGTTATTATCATTAGAAACATGGAATCAGCATTGTTCACACTGAACATTTATATACTAGATATGATATACTGGGATAATGTACAGTCAGTTAGCCATTTAGCAAAAAAAACATGGGAGTTATGTTAAAAAAAAACTAATCTGTAAATTAACAATGAAAAATGGCAGCTGTGGTTGCTGGAATTTGACCGTAAAGAAACGGTAACAACATGTTAGATTTTACAGTTTTAAGTTAAATCTACAGTTAAATACTGTAATTTCATAAACTGGTATAATGCTAATATGCCAACCTATTAAAGTACAAAAATAATTAACAAGAAAATACTGAGAACAAAACATTATTTCACGTTCAGCACTTTCTGTTTTTTACTGTTAAAATAAAAATCTATTTACAGTGTATCTTATATATAATTCTGAGTTATATTGTTTCTTTGAGTTTAAAACTCAAATCAGCTAAGTTAAAGTATTAAAGAGTCGCTATTAAAATAAAGTGTTCTGGAGAGCCTTCCTTGTAGTATAAATAGTTTCAAAGACAAATACTGTATATATAAGCAAGGCTTTTTTTGATAATCCAGTAAGCATCATGCTTTTCTTTGTCCTCTTTTCCATAAACTGCTCAAATCCCCCAGCTCTGTAAATATTCAATCATTTAAATTCCTCAGACCTCTTTTATATGTAAATAGGGCACTTCTCATGTCGATGTCAGTGTGATGTACAGTGGTTTCATCATCTACTGTAAGATGCTTCTGCTGTTAGGAGAGGAAGCCCTGCCAGTTCCTGCTGCCAGACCTGAGGAGCTCTTGGAGAGCCAGGGGCCCGTCCCTCAGGAGCGTTTACACGCGTGTGATTGGATAAGCTGTTACCTGGTGGAGAGGGGAGAGCGAGAGAGCAGGACTTTCCTCCTGATTAATGCCTCTCTCTCTCTCTCTCTCTTTCTCTCGCTGGCTGTTGATTAATTGTGATTGGATTAAACAGCAGCCAGATTTGACACTGCTGGCGTCTCTAATCACGCATTCATCTTTATTAGCAGGTTTAAAGGGTTTAGAGGAGCAGAGGTTGACTTGTATGTGTTGTCCTGCAGGTGCACACCTTCAGAGGACCGCACTGGTGTGAGTACTGTGCCAACTTCATGTGGGGACTCATCGCTCAGGGAGTCAAATGTGCAGGTAAATCAACACACACCCTAGAAAACACGCTTTCCAGTAAATACAAGATTACATGGTTATTACAGATGTTTTGAGTAAAACCTTTATTTTATTTTTTATTTTTTTATGGAGTTTCATACTGAAACTATCGGTTTGTGTAAAAATCGGGGAAAAAATAAAAGAGTTTTTTTTCTTATGCAATAGAAGAACAATTTTTGGAACCCCAAAGATTCTTTTAGTGAACAATTCTTACCGGAACCATTATTCCAATAGATGGTGCGCGGTGGATGTCTAGCAGAGCATTATATGAAGCTCTCTGTGATTATAATGATGCACCCTTGAGTTTGTAAACGTAATGTAATTTGTGTGTCATTAAATCTATTAACCCTCAGAAGCTATTAACCCTCTGAAGTGAGGATTCCTGCATGTGTCTCAGCTGTGACGCTCATGCAGAATGTGTTTATTCACACACACACATGATAAAAGCTCATTTAGGTCAGTGTGTGTGTATGTGAATGCTTATTAGTCTGGGGAGGCAGCATAGACTGGCCTACATCTACAAGAAATGACAAAACGTTATCATGATAACAGACAGATGAAGACTTCTTTATTGAACAGTACATTATTTTAAACGAATGAAACCATTTTATTTTACGTTAAGGGTGATTTGAGTGCTTTCATTGAATTATTTGATTATTTTGTTTGCTACTAGTCCTTGTTTTCTCGACCATGCCAGATATAAAATGTCCATTATTTGTCTTTTTTTCTGAACAAAACAGGATTTTTAAAATACACATTAGGAGTTGTGATCTCTGTTTAATTCAGGGGTTTTCTTTGAGGAATGATACCGTGGTTGCGTGTTTGTGTTTTAATGATTTATTTATAGGATAATGTGAGCGACACATATGTTTTCATGAACTGACTTCATGAATAATGCATGGAGCTATTCTGAAAGCAGCTTGTGTTCAAAATCCCTTATTCTGAGGCCCTTTTTACGCTACTTGTATCCACCTCCTTTTCTCACCACTACTCATATCGTTCTCTCTCTCTCTCATTCTGTGATGCCAGCAGAATCTAGGGCAGTGAAATCTCATTTGATGTAGAGATTTGCATTCAGCGTTGTGATCTGACATGCTTTCTTCTTTCTTTTGCTTTTTTTGTGCGAGAGCGAGTCTCCGAGCTATTATTTTGGGTGTCTGCCAGCGTGCCGGCCCCAGTGCCCAGGCATGTTGTGCCACTTTGCCTCATGAGAGGATAAAGCGCCCCCTCCCCCTCGGCCCAGTCCATCATGGCACAGACTGAAAACAAAGCTGGCATGTCTTTATAATGAGAAGAGGGGCTGAGAGCTCGCAACCAGCTCCACTTTACACACACACGCATTAAAATTCAGCGCTCGTCGCAGCGCTGGGTCACACAGAGAGTGTGAGAGGGAATTTCAGGATACGAGAACCGCTCAAAACATTCTCACAATAGAAGACGACGTCTGAATATAATGCTCAAGATGTTTGCTTCTACAGTACCTTTGGGTTACACTTTAAGACCTGTATTTATAATGTGTTATGGATGGCCCTAATTAATAATAACATAGGCATGAAGCTTTACTCTTTGTAGTGAATTATTATTATTATTATTATTATTATTATTATTATTCTTTATTTTGTCATGCATTGGCAAGTAACAATGTAGCTGTCTATGCATGACAATGTCATGTCTATGTTGTAACTGTGGTTTAAGCAGAACAATTTACTTCAGACCATTCAATTATTGAAAAGGAATGTGCTTGCAAAGGATGCTTTGCAAACCCAGGGGTGCATTATTTTCAATAATTCAATGGAACATACAGCTAATTATTACATGTCTTCTCAGGAAACACAAATATTCCTATTTTTATTTTGTAATTTTTTTTATTAAACTTTATCAAATAAAATAAACATTAACTAAAATAATATATATATATTTTTTACCTTTTTTCAATGCTACCAGTGCAACATACTGTATATCATATTCATTTATTTTAATTATAAGTAATAAAACAACGAAAACTAAATACAATAAAATTATCTGGTTAGACAATATAGGCTATATTAGTAAAATGAAAAAAATAAAATAAAATAAAATAATACTTTAAGCAAACTTAAAAAGAATTCAACAAAAAAATTAAATAAGAAAACAAATCAAAAATATGATTAAAAATATGAACTCTGGTAGTATATCAATGATGCTAAAATAAGACCATCATTTTAATATTGTTATATTGAATCCAAATAAAACCAATTTTTCACGTAATAGGGCTTCTTTTGGCTGTGTTAGCTGTTCAACATGTCCTGATACACATCTGTCCACCTGTGGGCCAGGGGTCACCTCTACACCTCTCTGCTGAACAAGGCCTCGGCAGACCCCAGCTAACAGATTGAATGCATTAGAGATGTGCCCTCTATTAGTGCCTGTCTCCTCCGCTTATCATAAACCTCGCTCTTCTCTTTCAAAAATAATTACAGTTCTGCATGGCTGAAGTCTCAGGACGACCGAGCTGCTCAAGGGGCCGTTTTTTAATCACACGCCGCAGAATCTTTACAATAAGTGTCAGCGAATAATTCACTATTCACATTCAATGGTTTGGATTAGACTTCATTCTAATTCCAGTCAAAAGGGAAAAAAATCATCTATCACCTCTTATTGTTTTGATGTTCAGCCGTCAGCTACTGATTAAAATTTGATGTCAAAATGTAGCAGTCTTTTTCTTTTCTTCCTTTTACCTCATCTTAAGCTCTTTATGACCTTAAAATGGAAAACCGTACGCAAAAAAAATACAACTTTGATACTTTATCTTTAAAAAAAAAACTTTTTGTTTTGCTACATTCTTTTTAATGTAAAGATGTGTACGATAAGATTCACGAAGGAAGGTCCAACTTTTTGTATGACAGCGGAGTATGAATATTGATTATAAGTGGCATGTGCATCTTAAGGTTTTCATTTTCATCATCCTTAATTGTAATTGTTTTTTGATAGACAGTCAAAGGCTGATGAAGTGATCGAGGATGACAGTCTTGTGGGTTTGAATCTTGCAGGCAGTCAGCGTTTGGCCCATTTACTGCAGGAAATGAGGTCTGCTGAAGCCCGCAGGACTCGCGGTCTCTGCCCACTCCACTATTATGTTGGAGTACAGATCTAAAGAGCTCTCTCTCTCTCTCTCTCTCTCTCTCTCTCTCTGTCTCTCTCTCTCTCTCTCTCTCTCGTTGTTTTCAGGGTGGTTTGCTGAGTGTCCTACACATCTGCCCTGAGCTCAGGTTTTTTTAGTCTGTTTCTTGTCTCTGTTTTTCTCTGTTCTTTTCTGTCTCTGGTACCTTTGAAGCAGCTGGCCTATTTAGTAGGCCACATTATATATTAATCAGCTAATTTGCCTAGATTTGCATATGCCGTGCCAGTTCTTGAGTGTCTGGCCTGGTTGCTTGGGTGCAGTTGGGGGTTGCTGGGTTTGTGTTGTTTAAAATAACTCATTTAAAGGTTGTTTTTTGGTTTTCTTTGATAGTGTGCAGTTTAAGCTATAACTGACTTCCTGGTAGAATCTGAAATGCTGTTTGTTTCATTTTGTTTAATAAACACAACATAGCAACATAGGCTCAACAAATAGCAGGAGTTAGGGCAGGACTATTTGTTTGGCCCTTGAACAAAAGACACTGATGTTAAATGTTATTGGTTTTTGGCTTTTTGTTGTTGTTTGTTTTCTTTCATTAAACAGGAGCAAAACTAAGAAAAAATTATTCTTAGACTCGTCTGCTCTTGTGTAGATCTTATGTAAATTTCTCATTCTTGCGTAAAATGTTCATACAATTATTCTTGCATCAATTGTCAGGTTTTATGTCAATGGTAATAATTTACATATTCCGCTTGTGTTTGATGGATTCAGTTTTTTAGTTTCCCATTTACAGGAACACAACTGCATTACTGTTTGTTTGTTTGTTTGTTTGTTTTCTCATTAATTTATGTATTAGGAGAAATGTATATTTGGTGAAGCGTTACATTCTGTTTCAGTTTTTCACTTTCATGTTGTTTCAAACCTGTACAGTTTATTTTCTTCTGCAAAACACAAAATGGTATGTAGAAGGATGATGGTAACTGAAACTCAAACTGTGCAAACAAGAAACACAATAAGACAAGGTCGCCCAAATTCTTCAACATATTTTCTTTTAACTTCCACAGAAGGAAGAAAGGAAGCCTGTTTCTACGACCCGAATAAAAAAAAAAATAATAATAGTAATAATTCAAACAAAAGGTTTTAAAACAACTTTTTCATCTCGCAATTCTGACTTTTTTTTTCTCAGAAATGTGAGATATAAACTTACAATTATATTATATTTTATTATATTTAACTTTAACCAATTTGTGAGTTAAGAATTCTGAGATGAAAAAGTCACTTTAATTTTTTTATTATTATTTTTATTTTATTCAGTGGCAGAAAGAGGCTTCCAGCTTTAATTGGTACAATAAGTTGCAAATTTTTTATTTGTTGGATTGCAGTACGTATCCCTTTAATTAGCTATTGTTTATTTCATTTTTTCCCTGCTGCTCGTCACTGATTTACTGTTGAGGCTTATGAAGCTATTAGGTGCCTGAAATGGCTCATGCATTTTTTATAAGGCATCATTTGTATTCCTGGCATGATCTGTCATCGCCAAGGTGACACTATTGAAATCTCCATCAGCCAATCAGAAGCGCTGTCATCGCTGCTCAGGGGTCAGGAGAGGTCACTGAATGGGCAGAGTGAAAGCTCTAATTGAACTGAAGCACATCCGTCTCGGGATCAATGAAACTCTCTGTGATTTCAGCGTCTGACTGAACACAGTGGATTTACTGATTGGTTTAGCCACTGTTTTGCCGGAATGATAGGATGAAGTCATCTGAAGCGTATTTGTGTTTTGTGTGTGTTTTTCCTCAGATTGTGGGTTGAATGTTCATAAGCAGTGCTCAAAGATGGTGCCCAACGACTGCAAGCCGGACCTGAAGCACGTGAAGAAGGTTTACAGCTGCGATCTCACCACGCTCGTCAAGGCTCATAACTCTAAACGACCCATGGTGGTGGACATGTGCATACGAGAGATCGAATCACGAGGTGAGCAGCTCTCTAAACACCTCAGGCCTGGACTGATGGCCAATCAGAAGAGTTTTTAATGTTGTTTAATAGGGCTGTGCAATTAATCGCAATCGCTAAAAAAATCGCAATTTAAGCACATGCAATTTCTAAATCGCATAAGGCTGCAATTTTTTTCTATTAATTTATTTAGATTTTTATTCAGAATTTTTTATTTAGAAACGGCACAAAAAAAATTACTGACGCAATTACCTATCATATGTGCACAGATATGATGCATGCGCACTTTGTCAGTAAATGTTATTTCATTCATTGTGAAATGTTTTCTTATGCACTGAATACATGAAGCTTGTTTAAAAAAGCAAAAACAGTTGCCAAAACCGCTAATAAAATCACAATCGCAATATTAGTTCAAAAAATCGCAATATGATTTTTTCCTCCATATTGCACAGCCCTATTGTTTACTTTTGTTTTGCTTTGTGTATATATATATATATATATATATATAATTTTTTTTTTTTATAAAAATATATTTATTGAAATTTTGTGCAGATATAGCATTTTATATCTAGAAAAATTTGTAAACCACAGTTTTAATATTATTTTATAAATATATTTTGACGAGTTTTGTTTTAGTTATTGTTGTGTTTTTTCTGTGTCCATGTTTGTTTTTGTTCTTCACAAAATGGTCAATAATATATAGTTATAATAATATATATTATACAAAATCTGCTTGCTAATGCAATGTTATAATCATGTTTTTATGGCTTTTGTTTTGTTTTGGGGGGGGTCTTTTTTTTCCTTTGCAAAGATATTCTGCTTCTCTCATACTCTTACTAAATTATTTTTTTCCTTTAACAGCCAAAATGTTCAAAGCTCTCGACAGTTTCTCACATGATGACCTTCTATTTGATTTATTCCAGTAGAGAAGCAGCAAAGCATCATGTGTGCTGTATGTTAACACACTCTTCCTCCATCTTGTCTCAGGTTTGAAGTCAGAGGGTCTCTATCGAGTCTCTGGATTCAGTGACTTAATTGAAGACGTGAAGTTATCGTTTGATAGAGGTGAGTGTTGTTTTGTCTGATTGTGTTCGGCACTGATCTGTCACAACCCCCACATTCCTACACACACACACACACACACACACGCATCTGTGTGTGTAATCCTGATGAATCCCATACACATGCTCACCGCTGCTTTTTTAGGTCACTCTTTGTCTTGCGTACAGAGCTGTGGGTTTATGTAATGTGAAATACTCAGAGCTGCTTAAATGTTAAAGTGGCACATTTGTAGGAGGATTTTCGCCCATCTGTTGGTATTCAGATGCATTACTGTTTCATAATGACCCCTTCCATATATGAGGATGAGGAAATCTCATAAAGACAGTTACGTGTTTATTTTAGATTTAATCCATCTGCGTTTTTGTATCATTTTTAGAACTATTACATTTTTGCATATTGTTAATTGAAATAAATCCTAGATAAAACGAACTATAAATATTAAGTGAAAAATACAATTCAAGTTGTAGTACTAAAATGACTAAAACAAATCAGTACATTAGAATTATTTCTGAATGATCATGTGACACCAGATAAAAGATGCTTGAGAAGAGATTCTAAACTCTGAAAATTCATCTAAGCGTTATAGGAATAAATAGTTTTATATATATATATATATAACTCTGGAACAGGAAGCAGTTATATTACATAATTACAGAAGCTCTCAGACGCTCAGAATGATCCCTGGAGCTGTCAGAGCTCCCAGCAGCAGAGGACAGACTCTCCCTGGAGCTGAGGGTGAACGTGTTTCTGTGTTTGAATGTGTTCAGATGGAGAGAAAGCAGACATCTCCGTCAACGTCTATGAAGACATCAACGTCATCACAGGTGCTCTTAAACTCTACTTCAGGGACCTGCCGATCCCCGTCATCACGTATGATGCTTATCCACGCTTCATCGAGGCTGCCAGTGAGTCATGTGCTCCACTTTCCTCTTAGACAGCGTGCCTGACACTTAAATCCGGCTCACTGCCCATGTTTCATCTCCTTTCATAGAATAAAAACGGCTGTATTCATCTGAAGTAAGAGATGTTTGCTGTGGTGTGCACACAGAGCAGCATGAATCATATGCATCTATATCATATGCATGCTGGCATGGCAAAACTCAGATGCTTTTTGCGTTTTGATAAACATGTAAAGTAGAGTCATTCATTTATGAGCCAATGCCAGAATTGTTTTTGGATACGTAACATACGGTTTTCGCATTTGTTTGAAGTTTGTTTTTTATGCATAAGCACGTCAGAGATTTAAACTTCTAAGCTGTCTCATATTTTGTTACGGGGGTTAAAGAAAACTAACAGAAAGCAGAAAATAAAGAAGCTCGTGCAATATCCAGTATTGATATCTAGAAGTTTTGCTGCCTGCAGATGTGTGTGTAGACAGATGAGAGTTTTGACCTGGTTGTGTGTTTGTTTGTGTCAGAGCTGACAGACCCAGATGAGCGTTTAGAAGCTCTGCATGAAGCTCTGAAGCAGATGCCTCTGGCTCACTGCGAAACACTGCGATATCTCATGGCACATTTAAAGAGGTGAGAAACAGCACTGACCTCCTGTAACAAATATTCTAACAAATATATAAATTGAATGGCCTGTAGAATATTTTCTGCTATGCATATATGAACACATTAAATCTCAAAATAAAGAACCAATCCTCTGCTTTCAAAGTATTTTATTTTATTTATTTTTTATTATTATCTTTATATGTTCCTTTTTTATTACTTGAATGCAGATAGGTTTCATCAGAAATGCAACATTTTTGGGAAAAAATGAAAAATGCATTTTTATCAAAGTAGTGCATTTTTTAAGCAAAATTATATTAATAATTGTTAGTTTTGTTTACTGAACGCAATTTCAGACACACACACACAGCACTGTGTAAAAGTCTTAGGACACTAGATCTGATCATCATCAGTCTGTCTGGAGTCACATGAAGAAACAGAACAAACTGAGACAGACTCAATCCAGAAGAACT
>JAUCNO010001888.1:18273355-18285369 GCA_032353835.1 Enteromius viviparus
AGTTAAATATATGAGTGTCACAGCAAAGGGTCTGAATACTTATGACCATGTGATATTTCAGTTTTTCTTTTTTAATAGAACAATTCTGTGTGTTTTTCTGTCAATATGGGGTTCTGTGTGTACATTAATGAGGAAAAAATTTAACTTAAATGATTTTAGAAAATTTCTGCAATTTAACAAAGAGTGAAAACTTTAAGGGGGTCTAAATATTTGAATTAAAATGAATTAAATAAATACATACATACACACATAAATTAAGTATGTAAGCAAATATGTAGCTTCAGTCCAGGAAATGTTCATCTTACATTAAACAATACAAAAGTTATACTTTATATAAATATATAATATCAGCAAATTGTTTGCAACAGCAACATTTTAAGAGTGCCATTAAGCAAAACTGTGATCATGTTGATCATTTAGAGATACTGCATTAGAGATAACTGCATTAGTGTTTAGGGGTTAAATTACATTAGTTTAATATTAAAATATGAAAAATTACAATATCTTACAGAGCCAAGATCTTGGGTGTGATTCTTTACACTTTACTGTATGAACTTTGCCTTCGATTCAAATATTATTGGATGTTTTTTCTATACTAAACCAACCTGACAACAGCTTATGAAGTGTCACTGAGCAAAAAGAGACTCAGAAAAGTGAAGTAAGTTTTAAGAAAAGCTCCAGCACTATTTTGAGCACAGATGCTCGTTTTAAGATTTAGTATCTAAAGTGATGGCGTTCAGCTATTTTAAGTGTCCAGAAATTTTCACTGTAAATCCGTCTTACTTGCACAACATTTCTTTTTTTCAGTCACAAACCTATCCCTGATTTCCTTTGATGACTAAACTAGTACTAAATCCACAGATTCAGAATGCAGGTGCACTAAAATGTAGACAGATTTGAAGAAGAAGCTCAGCGTGAGCAGCAGGCGAGACCAGCGTCACATCTATTTTCTCCAAATTAGTCATTTAGTTCCTGTTTCTGTTAATGTTCTCATATGTGGAGTTCATAGAGCCCGGGCCTGGCTAATCTCACTCTTTCTCAGACGCTGTGTGAGGAAATGCGTGTGGTTGCGATCGTTTGCATGCTGCGCTCATCATCAGCTCGTTCTGTTGCATGAGCAGCTCTCCGCAGCACCACAGCTGACTCTGATTGGTCTGTGGAGTCACAGAGAGGAAGTACAGCGCAACTTTCTACAAGACCTTGGATCTGGTGCCTCCAAATGCCCTGACACAGGTGAGTCTTTCTTTAAGTGTAGGAATGAAGGAGTGAAGCTGGCGAGAGAGAGAGTGATGCCGTGTCCAGTCTAGAGAGCATCCCTCGCTGGATGAATGTTGGCGTTTCTTCCTGAGCTGCTGCTTTTCTGACAGTGCTCAACCACAGAGGAACTCAACAGAGGAAATGTAGCTCACTCTCTCGATTTCACACGGCTTCTGAGCAAAACTAAAACTGTTGGGTTACTTATAGATTGCATTTCAGATCATTTTGATGTAATGTGTTGAATAACTGTTCGTCTTTGAACTAGCAAACATGGAGAACAGGATGCACGTGAATTTGAAGGCAAATATGTAAAATTAAAGTAAAATATTGTCTCTTTAAATTAAGCAAAAAATGAATTATATTGTAGAACATTTGTCTTTACAGAGCAATGTTGATGTGGAAAATGTGGATATCAGTTATGCACACACACACACACACACACACATATATAGTGTGATTTTTATGACAGCATCCTGAAAAAATGCATGGTGGTTTCCAAAAGTATTAAGCGGTGTAATTGTCTTCAACCTTTTAAATAATAAAACATTTATTGCTATTTATAAATGATTGGTTAATGGTGAATTAAAACATGTGTTCATAAATGATGACAGGTTAATATGTTTATCTATGTTTTGTTGATGCAGTTATAAATAATGATTCAATAATGATTAACTAATCATTTACAAAACATGCATAAACGTTCAAATGATTAAGTGAAATGCTACAATGTACAAATCTGTCATAAGTTATCTTTGAAACAGCATATCATGAAATAAGCAAACAGATCCTTGGTAAATGGTTAATAAGTTACTAGTTAATATATTATAAATGAATCAATAATGGAAAATAAATCAATACTATTCTCTAATAGCGTTAAAAATGTGTTTAACCCTCACCAGTCAGTCTTAACACTGCTCTACACCCTACAAAGTATTCAAAACCTGGTAATAAATCATTTACTACACTTTCTGCATTTATAAGTGATTAATAATATCTTAACTAATAGCTAAACTGAAAAAAATGTTTAGATACATTTAAATCCACTAATTTACTTGACTATCTTTCTACTTTTTTAATTCAAATAGTTTGCAACCACTTACCTTGGAAAAAATTTGTATCATACTGTAGCATTATTTAGTATCATGTATTAGTTTAGTAAGGTTTACTAAGGATTATTTCATGATGCTGTTTAAGATACCTTATCCTAGCATATTACTTAATAATCATTTAGTTATGTGTTGATGTAACATGTAAATGATTAGTTAATCATCATCTAATCACTTGTAATTGAATGAACAAAACATACATAAATTGTTAGCATATCATTTATTAGTTGCTTAGGAATGTTTTGTAAATGATAAGTTCATCATTGCTTTTTTCAAATTCTAATAATATCAACTCTTCAAAAGTTCTAGAATTGTCTTCACTGAGAGTAAAGAGCATCAGACTGAAGTTACTGACGAGGGTTTCGTTCTCAAAATTGACTTGATTTGTGCATCAGTTAGTTCTGGACGTAGGCCACTTTGATTTGCAGAGGTTTTGGTTGACTGTAAAGGATTGTGCATGGGCCGTCTGAAGGTGATGTGAAGCAGTATGTCTGGAGAGAGAGATGCGAAGCGTGTTTAATGTTGAGCTGCTCTCTGTAAAGCACAGCCATGTTTATTTCTGCGTGTGTCAGGAAGTCATTAAGTTCAGTGCGATCACTTGAGAAGCAGATAAGACCTTTTAACGATTTAGAAACTGTATTTAAGTGTGAAATAGGTCACTTTTTGGTATAGTTCACAAGCTGTCATTTTGGCAGACTTGCTGTTTTTATCCTAACAAGAAAGATTTGAATTCTGGAGCTTACAGGATGTTTTTGTAGCACAATGACCTCTAATATATATCAACAAAACAAGGGATTTTTGGTTTGTCAGGTCATGGCCCAGTTAAAGTGCCCTAACTAGTTGCCTGAGTGTTGATTGGCAGGCTGTTCTGGGTGGATGCTAGTGTTGGTAGGGAGTGTTAAATACCAGCGGTGGTTTTGGTTTGTTGTGTGGTTCTTGGGTATTTCGGTAGCAGTTCTGCTCGTAAAAGGAAATGAGTGGAACTACTTCAGTGTCTGTTTAAAGGCACTTTAAATTTAAGAGACACATGCCACGATTCCACTGCCTCTGTAAAATACCCAGAGTGATGCACATGAGTAATCAGCTCGTTCACTTATGAATAGCCCTTATTATGAAAGTCTTTCTTCCACTGGTGTTCTACACAACCTCAACACACACGCAGAGCAAGATTCATTTTTTGTAGCAAATAATCTCTCGTTTTATTTTATTATTATTTGTGCCACCCTCTTGAACACCTGCTGTTTTGTCACTTTCATATGACTGTATTAAACTACAATAGGCATTTTGAAGCATGTGTATAAATATGTGCTAATAATCAGATGTGTCTTTTTTTTTGGAAATTGGAACATATTGAAGATGAGATATGCGTTCAGAAGAGGTGCTAATGTGATACTTCCTTTAATACTAATGTATTTTTGTTTGTGTGCTCGCAGTCTTTTAGGTTAGAAAGAAAGAAGAGGAAATATGCCTGGACCACCACCACCACCGCCCCCTCCTGGCCCTCCTCCAACCTTTTCAGTGGTAAAACAGCATTATTCACATCTACATATTTTAAAGATTAGCTGAGATTAAGATGTTGTTCATTTGTATGAGCTAGATCACTTCGTCTGTACAACTCAAAAAAAATAAAAAAAAAATAAATAAATCCGAAACTAAAAATGCTCCTCCTCTCTAAAATGACGAACTTTCCCTGATGACATCAGTTTGATGGTTTGATTGCTTTACCACATGCCCCTCCAATGGTCAGTGTTCATTTCTGAAAGAAACGCCTACTTTACGGCATCCAATCAATTCACAGTAAAACTAAACAAAACAAACAAACAAAAGAAGGCACACCCTCTATTTTCCTCATTCAATATTCTGTTTCTCTCGCAAATACATCACAATATGGAAATGAAATCGTTGCAAAAGTCCATTTCATGCAGATTTTACCAAGGACTAGAAGTGAAAATGCCATATACACCTTATTGGTGATCATCATTATAAATGCATAAATCTTAAGAGATTTCATTCATGCCCATGAAAAAATATTAAAAACTAATGCAATATAGAAAGCAGTATGTTATTTATATTTATTTATTTATGTTATTTTTTTCTGTACACTCTGCAACCCAGTCCACTGGTTGTTTATGAAGTATAGTATAGTACAGTACAGTACAGTACATTACAGTATAGTGAAACATATAGAATAGCATTGCATTACATAGAGTAGTATAGTGTAATGTGGCACAGTGTATTATAGTAATCTGTTTAAAGTTCTTGGTATTTAAGGCTAAACAGACATTTTTAAGGCAAAATGTGTTGTTTATGGAGCCTGTCTAATGTACAATGACTATCACTAGGCAAACACAGAGAAGCCAAATCTAAACAGATCTGAGCAGCAAGGGAGAAACGCTTTACTATCAGATATCGGCAAAGGAGCTCGACTGAGGAAAGCCGTCACCAATGATCGGAGTGCCCCAGTGCTGGACAGTGAGTTCTCCTTGTTCTCTGTAATAGTATGCATATGTTATATGTATAACACACACCTATTGTCTTTGCAAGTGTGGGTATATTTTTTTTATTTTTAACCGTGCAGAGGCAAAGACATTTTAAATGAATTTCTATGATTATTATAATTTTTGACAATGATTTTATTTACACAGAGCCCAAAGGAGGTGGAGGAGGTGGTGGAGGTGGAGGTGGGGGCGGAGGAGGAGGAGGAGGAGGAGGAGGACTGGGTGGGCTGTTTCAGGGTGGAATGCCAAGACTAAGATCATCAAGCAACAGAGACAACACTGGTAATCATCTACATTTAATCTACATAATGCAATAATAATTCTAATCTTGTGTATAATTTAATCTTAATATACTATAATCTGCTATAGGTATATAATATAATAATAATTCTAATCTTAATTTTTCATGTTTCAATCTTTTTGCCATTTTGACAGAAATTGAAATCAAAATACGACACTATACTATACTATATTTTTCTAATCTTAATGTTTTTACACTGACAATACAAAAAAATGTTTACTACACAATACTGTACTATAATGCACTGTATTGTACTGCATTGCACTATACTATACTATACTATACAAATATTTTATGCAATGAGATAAAATTGGTATCAGAATATTACTATGCTATAATGCTATACAGTGCTACACTATACCAAAGAGTTTAGAAGCCCAAGAGGCCAAAAACAGAATGCTCCATAGCAACATGACGTGACTGTTAAATTACAGATAATGTTTCTGTACTGTATCAAGTGCACACATTTAACAAAACTAAATACATCTATCCAGTTGACTGCAGCACAGCTGCTTGCGTTTCGACCACTTTTTCTCCTGCATCTTATTGTGACTTTCAGCAGTTTTCAGTCAAAAAAGTCCTCCGCAGCTTACTATAGACCGTTGCCCTTATTACTACAAAGTTCCGCCTCTTGAGCTTCTATATTCTTTGATTATACTATGCTACAGTATATCATTCTAATCTTAATTTTTCAATATTTTTTCACTGACAATACAATAAAAAGTTTACTACAGTACACTGTACTGTACTTACTATACTATACTAACATTTTATGCAATGAGAAACTTGGTATCAGAATATTACAATGCATTATGCAATGCTATACTATGCTAATAATATTTTTTTTCTTAAATGTGACAAAAACTGAAATGCTTTATACTTAGAACATTTCTTTATGTTCTTTGTTATATGGTGACACTAAAGCAGTAAGACCACCGATGCCTCCTTCAGCGGGGAGATTCCCAGCACCCAGCAGCCCAGCAGGAAGCAGACCCCCACTCCCGACTGCTGGGCGACCTTCCCCTGGGAAGGCCGGACCCCCACCTATACCGACCTCATCTCGCTCACCCCAGCACAGCGGCCCACCGACTCTACCTGGAGGACGACCCTCAGGTCCCTCACCTTCTCTTCCATCTCCCAACCAGCCGGGCAGACGTCCAAGCCTTCCTCCCCCGAGAGAGTCCCAGGCTTCCTTCCCTCCACCCCCAATGCCTGCAAGTGCCAGGCCACCATTACCTACAATCTCAAGCAGGTCCTCAGATGACTTCCCTCCCCCTCCACCACCCACTGGAGGAAGAAGAGCGTCATTTTCTCGAGATGGACCATTACCACCACCGCCACCATCAACTGAGAGTAAACCACTGTGTTCTCAGAGGCCAATGGGTAATCCGCCTCCATCCTTACCTCCAGCAAGAGGAGGGGCCCCACCTATCCCACCATCCTCAAGGGACGAACCCAACCCAAGAGGCTCTCAGAGAAACAGCCTTCCTCCTCCTCCGCCTCCTGGGCGCTCCAGCCCACTGCCGCCACCACCCAATGAGAGGCTGCCTCCATCGGGTAGAAACCCATCTGTACGGTCAGGTATGTGAAGGATTTTTGATTAGTAATATGCATTGCTAAGAACTTAATTTATTTTTTTGCACCCTCAGAATTTCATATAGTTGTGTCGCAGCCAAATATTGTCCAGTCCTAACAAACCACTAATTGTTGTATTTATTCAGCATTCAGATGCTTCAAAGAACATTGAATTTGTGGTCCAGGGACAGTTTTATTAAAGTGAATACCCAACTTTTTATAAAGGGCTGTGCAAAGTAGTTTAGACTTGCTCTAGTCATTTGTACAGTACATACTATATACTGTATGAGTAGTTAACAAATAAAAAAATGGACTGTGATTGGACTGTGTCCTGTGATATGACAGACGTAATAACTTCACTAATAGCATAAGAGAGGTTTATCAACAATGGTAGAGAATATTTATTTATTTATTTTGCTGTCACACTACAGGACACATTAGTCATTATTTTAAATAATTGAAAACTAGTATAACTAACTAAAATGATGTAAATCTTAAAAAATTGCTATTTTAATATATTTATATACAATATATGTAGTAGTTACTAGTAATATAAAAGTTGTGCTATTTAAACTTTACCCCATATTTCAGATGAATGTACATTTGGAAACGCCTGCAGACATGTAGTTCAAATGACTGTTATGAAGCTATTTTGTGACTGCTCCTCCCCTTCAGGTCCTCTACCACCACCTCCATCCGCTGGAGGAGGAGGCAGAGGAATGGCTCCCCCCGTGCCTCCTCCCAATCGGTCTGGAGGATCAGGCAGACCCCCTCCACCTCCAGACACTCCCAGAGTGCCCAGCTTCCCTCCACCACCCCCTGACACCATCAATGGCTTCCAGTGCCCTCCACCACCTGCCACAGGTATGACTGCCACTGGAACCTATACCTGATGTTGAGAGAGAGGCAAAAGGCAGCGAGTTTAAAGCCGAAGAGTGGCATTTCTCCATCAGTAACATAGAAAAACAAACAAATAAATTAAGTTTGGATAAAAGACCTATTATGGGTTATGAAAGGTTCTTTTTTGTTTTAGGAGTCTCAAACTGAGACAACAAATACTTTCATTTTCTTATAATATGCATTTATATTTACTTAATTTGTTCAACGACTCAAAACCTCAAAACCTCAATCGAATTAATGTAAAGTAGTGTCTGTGAGCTTTTAATGCTACAAGAAGGAATATGCATTTTCACTAAGACCAAAATCAACTTTTCCCAATAAGTGGGCGGCAATATGCTAATGTTTCATTTTGAAGTCAACATTTCCAGATTTAAAACTTGGCAGGATGTTTTCATTCACTTAGAGCTGAGTTACACAGATCATTTAAAAAATCTTTAAAAGACAATGAAAAGCATTTTGGGAATAATTCTCCCAAACCTAACAATTCTGTCACCATTTACTCAATCCTAAGTTTTTCCAAACATGTATTTGCGACTTTCTTTTTTCTGTAAAAATGTTAACTAAAGGTGAAATGTTGTAGCCTGGCTTCCGCGACTATAAAGTTTATAGGAGCTTTAGTCTGGCTCAGCTACCTTACTACCCGCCTTCTGGGAGGCGGGCTTAACCTGCGTCCATCAGATGCCTCTGATGCCAGATGCCAGATTTCTCAAAACAGCTGCAACAGCAGAGTCCAACGATTGTTGCCGCTCGGTACACGCCATGTTTAAAATGGTTCTCAGACGCAGAGCGGCTGCGTCATCGCGTTACACCAGCCTCAGTCGTGTCGGAGCTCGTTTCTCATTGGTTCCCACTTTTTTAGGAATCTGAAATGCTCTAAAATGGCAGCTTGGCCAGACTAACTTTGCTGGCAAAATGAATGTAGCGCCAAAGGAAGTATGGGCGGCCCAAGCTAGAAATGTTGGTGATCAACCAGTTTTGTTTCCCACTGTATGGACAAAATATACAATGGAAGTCAATGGGCATCTTCTTCTCTATTGCGCAGAAGAAAGAAAGATAGGGTTGCAGTGATGTTTGGTTAAGTGAATGATGACAGAATTGTCCTTTTGGCTGAACTAGCCCTCAGCATGATGTCAATATAAATATTAACTCAATATGGTAGCACTGAGTGCTAATGTAATTGTTATTGCCCGTCTCTATTTTGACTGTATTTTATATATATATATATATATTTACTTTTTTTTTTTTTTTAGATGAGTGGGGGATGAGGTTTTCCTTCCATTCTCTGTCTGAATTGCCTCCTCCAGAGCCGTACGTCTCCTTCTCCAAGTCGTACCCCAGCAAAGCTGGCGGCAAAGGTGAGCACTGCAGCATTTTGTGCAGAATTGTAATAAAATAGTTTGTGTGTGTGCTGTCCACCCTACTTGCATTTGTGCTTTTTTTCTTCTTTTGCATAAGGCATGCAACATTTCAGTGTTTTAATGTAATAGTCCGTTTGATATTAATTTGTGTTCATCTGTATTTGTTTTTTAGGAGTGAGAGACAGAGGTGCACCACCCTTGCCACCAATTCCCAGATGAAATGCTTTGATATTATATAGTGTGAGCTGGATTTTTATCTGCTGAATGTGATTTAGGAACTCATTCCTGGAAATATGAATGTTTTCAGCTTTTCAGTTACATTTTTCAAATTACTTTTTCATGCATTTCAATCCTTTGCGGGATTTAATATCATGGTACAAATGTATGTCTAGATATGGTGATTAAAGTGCATTCTGTCATAATTTGAGAGAGTTTGTTTTGATCATCATCATATTATTCTACACATTTACATAATAACAAAAATATCCTTTCCTGAAATTTATATTTTAATTTATTAATGGAATAGTTCACCCAAAAATGGAAATTCTGTCATCAGAAAGTTTGTAACCAGGATGTTTGGGTCACCATTGACTCCCATAGTAATTTGTGTCCCTTCTATGAAAGTCAAAGGTGACCAAAACAGACTTAATGAAAAAAATATCTTCCTTTGTGTTTGCAGAACAAAACAAAAAAATTAATACTGGTTTGGAGTAAATGATGACAG
The DNA here is from genome assembly GCA_032353835.1 of Enteromius viviparus. NCBI lineage: Eukaryota > Metazoa > Chordata > Actinopteri > Cypriniformes > Cyprinidae > Enteromius > Enteromius viviparus. The sequence continues at coordinate 18,283,075 of JAUCNO010001888.1, forward strand.
AATTTTCATCTTTGATGTCACAGACACATATAAGTATATAATTTATGTTTAAAATTAAGATTTTATGTTTAAGGAAGTGTAGCTTATACAGTTAATAGCAATGTGAACCTCTGCCAAACCAAGCCACTGAAATCCACCCCAGTGTAATATCCCTTTAACCACAGAACTGGACAGTCTCACAGGTAACTTTTTTCTGCATAGCACTGGTGCTACAGAAGTTGAAAGTTTTGCAACTGTTTAATTACCCACATTCTTCAAAATATCTCCTTTTGTGTTCAGCACAAGAAAGAAATGAAAAAAAGATTTGGGACATCATGCGAGTAAATAGTAACAGATTTTCTTTTTTTTAACGAACTATCCCTTTAATAACTACCAACAGCATGTTTAGTACTGTCCCTTTAAGACCTGCATGCATCATTTGTTTTCCTAAACTGTTTACTTTTACTTTAGACTACTAAAGGAGACTACAAAAGGACTACCTTACACTATTAAAGGAGGGTTTACACTTGTTCCATTTGCACGTATGAATATGATATTTACCCAGCAAGAGAACAAAGCTGACAACACCTGAAAATGTAGGATTTAAATCACACGTTAAGAAGAGTATCTTGCAAATAAATAAATAAATAAAAAATGGTTGAATTGTCTCCATTTTTACTAACAACCAGAACATCAAACACACTGTAAAAGAAATGTCCCCATAAAAATCCAATACGGTTGGCACAAGAATTAAATATGTTTTATACTAGATTTGATACAGAGGATTTTATTACTGAAATTAATGTGCTTAGAAATAAGACGGTGTGGATTATACCTTTTTTAAAACAGCAGGATGTCATAGATGCTTTTAATGATTTAACTCCTGCAGGATCCTCACGATAGCCTAGTAGCCGGGACAGCTTCTTTATGTTTACAGAAGTGGTATTATGATGTAGTGCCATGCTTGAATTTCCCACGAAAACCTACCTGTCCCACTCAAATTTGAAAACATTATTATAAGCTAATTGTTGTGAATCAGGCTAAAGTAAATGGATAGTTTTGAACACTGCCTGGTTATGTATTTTCATTTTTAACCATAAATAGGTAAGGACTACAGCTTTAACTACAGCATTATTTTGATAAATACATTTTAAACGAACATATTTGAAATGTACTAAACTGCAAATTCATCAACCCAGGCTCATTGGAAATGCGTGCCTCTAAATACATTTCTGCAACCCCGTAATTTTGTGCCTTACTTATGTTTTGCCACAGTTTTAAAGTGAAATGTCCAGAGATTGGCGCTAAAACACACAATTAAAATGTGACCATAGGACATTTTTATTATGTTGGTTCAGGTATGTATTGCAGTGTTTTTTTTTTTAATAATGCTGCTCAATGTACGTTTTGCGGCCATTCAGAATTCAAATATCCAGTGAGTGTCACTAAAGATTAATGCTCTATTAAACCTACCCGATAGTGTTAACAAATGCAAAAATAATTTAAAAACATATTTGTGGATGCAGCCATGTGAACTTTCTTATACTGAAAGCTGTTTTTTTAAACAGTAGTTTTCACAAGGTTCAAACCATAGCTTTTCACCGCTAAAGTACAATGCCATATCACATGAGATACCAAGTAAACCTAGAAAACTCACCCATATGAAGCTGTATGTGACGACAACTTTCAAAAGCATCAGTTATAACATAACATTCTGCAACTACTTCAGTTAAAATTAGCCTTTATCGATCAAAAATTTACCTGTAAATCATATTTTTGTGTGAAAAGGAATAAAAGTTGTAGGAGTTTTGCTGACTTATTTCATTTCAACTGGAAACTGCAGCGATTCGTATTTACAGGTTTGTTTGTTTTTCAGTTTTACAGAAATGTATGAGGCACTTACTGTATCTCCAAAGAGCCTAGGTTGTAATTCATCATTACAAATTTACTTAAATATAATAATACTATATATATAGTATAATAATTTACAGTTTGTCAATACATTTGGCATTACACTTGTTTTTATTTGTTAAAGCCATATGTTTCAAATATAATAGAATTATTTGTAAAATTACATGTAAAGGAAGGGCATGTAGAATGTAAGCTTTTTAAAATTATTTAGGCCTACTTAACAAATTCAAATACTTAATTTTTTAAGAGTATCCTAAAATGTATTATTCTGCCATATCCTCCTGAGACCCAAAGAAAAAAAGTGTCTTTTTTTGTTGGGTTTTTTGTTATTTCCTACATCCTTTGGGTTAAAAAAAAATTCTACAATTTAGAGTTTTTAAATTTTGTTTTTATTTTTAATTTTAC
>JAUCNO010001888.1:18296224-18329976 GCA_032353835.1 Enteromius viviparus
TCAGCCACAGTGATCTTTGGGTTCTTCTTTATAGTTCTAGTCATCCCAAACATCTTCCATCTTGCATTTAAGGATTATGGAGGTCACTTTGCTCTTAGGAACCTTAGGTACAGCAGAAATGTTTTTGTAACCTTGGCCAGATCTGTGCCTTGCCACAATTCTGTCTCTCAGCTCTTCAGGCAGTTCCTTTGACCTCATGATTCTTATATGCTCTGACATGCATTGTGAGCTGTAAGGTCTTATATAGACAGGTAAAATATTAAGGGGGTCTGAATACTTTCCGTACCCACTGTGTGTGTGTCTATATATATATATGTATGTACATATGCATATGCATATACATATACATATTTTCTAATCAATGATATAATTACGCAGGCTTTTACTATTGCTCTTCTGACTTTTTCACAGTATTTTGCAATTCACATTGGATCAAATGAATCGGTTCTTATAACCTTTAATGGAAGAAATATGAACCAGGGCTGCTAAAATAAAAGCAGGCAGTCACAGGTGTTCTATTTTAGTCATCTGAAATAAGTCTTTCTAAGCCACAAACACTGAGATCAGCTGCTGTTTCTCTCTGTCTCTTGCAGTGTCCCTGTTCTGGCTATCAGCATCCTCCTCCTGACAGGGGAAAGATTGCCAAACACTATCGACTCTGCATTCTTTTATGGAAAGACACAGGTAAAAAACTGTTAAAAGCTAAAACCTTTCTGGCTGTGCACAAGTCCCTATGTCCTGCACACTCTGATCTGCCTGCTCAGATAATACTGTGCTGCTTGATTAGTAATGGTGTAAAGGTGGCATATAACAGGATACTCTCTTCTTGAGTTTGAATGTACAGAATGGAAGGAGAAGTTTTGCCTCTGATCAGGAACTCACAAACTTCATGTAATGCATATGATAACACTGTCCATGACTCTGAATACACAATCTGTCCTCACGAACACAAGAAAGTTCATTGCACCATTGTAATCACACTAAAACACAGTCTAATGTTTTTCGGATTCCAAACCACATATAAATATTCCATCACATTTTGTGGGTGTTTACGCCACAAAAACTGCGCTATCAGTGTGAATCAGGACCAAATATGACAACACTAGAACTATGTGTAGTTTTCTGTTATTCAGCCCATCATATTTCATTTTATCTGTAAGATGTTTTTTTTCTTGTTTTAATCTAATGTTTTCCTGATGTATATCATGTTGTTGCGTTAGTCCTAGAACATTCATTTACTTGTTTGAGAGCAACATGGCTTTGTTATGATAAGTTCTTCAGTTTTGATGTCATCTAGTGTTCTCCTAAAAGCTGGCAGTAATCATATAATGAGTGTATCTGTGCTGTCTGTGGTTATTTGTGTGTGGTAGGTGACGTGCACGTCTGTGGTGTTGTTTGTGAGTATTGTGCTGTGTGGCGTCTCGCTCACACTCCTCAGCAGACGAACACGGGACTATCAAGGCCTTGAAGGTGGATCACTGTCTGACAACGAGGAGGACGAGAACCTTCCCTACGACACACACACAGAGCAGCCCAATGCTGTAGGCAGCATCAACACTGGTGACTCTTCCTACTCACTACTTTGTAAAACTATGAGTCTATAATCATAGAAATCTTAAGAAAGGAGTTAAAGTGCCCCTAATATAGTTAAGGTTCATATTTTGGTTTTGGGAGTCCCAAAAAACCTTACTTGTTTTAATGATTCAGAGTCGACTATTTCTTTTAACAGACAATAACTTTATACACGTTGCACTTTAAGATATAAACAGGATGTTTTCATTCACTTAAAGCTGTGTTACACGCTGCATGAAAGATTCCATAATAGAGGCACTTTTAAAAAAATTCCAGAGATAGATTTTAAGACATTCACAAGAATGCTTCTAAGTGTAGTTCTCAACTTCTTAAGAAGTAAATGGAAGGCAGGAGTTTCTATTTCTGTTTCTATGAACATTTAAGTAAAAGAATCGTCACATTAGATATGGAAGTCAAGCATCCATTGAGGGATACAGATATACACAAGCTTTGGTCTGGCTGTAAGTGGCTCATTTTAGATGAATCTAGTGGTTTCATAAATACAGAAAATGTCTGTAGTGAGAATACATACAAGTACATGCTACTTTGAGAATTTGGAGTAGGTTGTATGTGCCATTAAGAACCTGTGAAAAACAGATGCATGTAAAATAGCAAAAGATAAAGTCTGTGAGACTGATGTTTGTGTGTGTTTGACAGACTGTCAGATGTGCGAGTGTGCGTGTGGCCGACTGCCGCCCGTGCCTGACATGACAAGCAGCAAAGAGGAAGCGTCCATCCAAACAGGTTCTTGCTTTCTTTCAGTTCCTGTTCACTCACTCTAGATAGATAAGAGGTGGCTTCATCTGTCGTCCTTTGAGGCATTACTGTATCTAGAGCTCAACAGCAGATGTATGGATTAGTTTTTCGAATGAAAAGAAATTGAAACTGGCCAATCCAGTGAATAGTTCTTCCTCGTAATTGCTTACGTCAACATTCTCTATTTGGATGATTATAAAGATTTATTTCAAAGAACCTAGGTAAATCTAGAAGACTGATCCAGCTCACTTTATGAAACTAAAATTTAGTTCACATGCTCACTACATCTGAAAAAGGCACCAGAGTTCTCGGTTTGTCTAGTCGTGTTCTTGTCTGGAATATCATCTGCAACGCATAGCATCAGTTAAGAATGAAAAGCATTTTTGACATTATTGATATCTGTTTCTCAAATGTGGGCCACTTTTTTGATACTTTTAAGACCTTTTGAGCATCACAGACAGGGTCAACTGTACTTAATAATATGAAAGATATATTATATGTATAGAAAAGTTGCTCTGAGTTTTAAATTATATAGGTGCCTGTAATGATAGAATTTTTATTACGACATGAACTCTCTCTTTAAAGACTTTTTTTTTTATAAAACATTACTTGAATCAGTGGAATATGTTTTAAAAGAAATATTAAAGACAACAAAATAGGACTCAATATAGAGCCCTGAGGAACACCGTATTTGAAAAAAAACATTTATTAAATTATGCATAATATATAATGCTGTTTCAGGTCCGTGTATTCAGCAGTGTACATCCACAAGCTGTCTGCTGGTTGAAGAGGAACAGAAAGTGGCAGATAGACAGAACACAGATATACAGTCAACGAGACATGTGCTTATGTGTCTGTTACTGACCGTCAGTCTGCTCGCTGTGAGTACAGTCCAAGTACATTATACCCAACAAGACTTTTTGAGGGTAAACAATGTATTTGTCAAGGTCTATTACATAGAACAATGACTCGCATATACTTCTTTTACGCTATTGTATAAACCTTATATAAAAGTGTGACCAAAAAGGTTTTCGTTTGCACTGTATATGATGCCAAATTAGATCATGTCTATATGCATGCCACTCTTATCTAAGGGTGGGTTTTGACTGTTGTTTAGAGTCTAGTCACTCTTCTGTGTTTTGTAGAATCTCTCCAGCTGTCTGTGGTGGCTCTTTAATAAAGATCCAGGGCGGCTGTATCTGGAGCTGCAGTTCTTCTGTGTTGTGGCCAACTTTGGGCAGGTGAATCTGTGTGCCTGTCACATATGTAGTGCTGAAGTCTGACTATAACCTTTACCGAAAAGCAGGTCTCTTACTGTCTTTTTCCACTGCAGGGTCTCATTTCATTTGCCTTTTTTGGCCTTGACAAGCATTTGATTATTTCTCCGTTCAAGAAGAGGTAAGTAAAAAAAAAACCTTAGGCTTTGTTAAAGGGGTCATATGAGGATGAATCCAATTTTCTTTCAAGTGACCTTATGAGAAATTCTGAAAGCATTTTGTTATTTTCTATAAACGACAACTGAGCGTTTAGAGATTAAGCTGAAAAATGGTTTGTGTCATACTTCTTCCACAACTTAGAGCAAATTCATTTGTGAACACAGTTCTTCTTATAACTATTAAATAATGGTTCAGTGGACACTCCTCTTATATGTGAAACTCTTGCATTGATCTGCTGCACTCTGTTTGTTGTTAGGATGACAGAAAGTTGCTTGTTTTAATGTTCAAGATCAAATCAAAGTAGGTTTTAAGACGTCGTAAATGCATTGCATATCCTTTTTTTTTTTTTATCTACTCACCGCCAAGTCACCGGTAGCTCATACACAATAAGCTGTATATAGAATATATCCTTAAATGGCAAAGAACTAAGGAAAATAGTAAAATGTGTGTGGTTTCTGGCTGTGTGAGCACCTGCTCTGCAGACAATTCCAAACATTTTAGTGGATGGAGCGAAGAACAAGATCCTCGACCTCTCAATGGTTTGAGTGGCACATGTCAGTTAGGATTGCTTTATGATACTGTTACAGTCTAATGCTTCTTTGTGAAACAGGCTGCTGTTGAAGGATGGAGCATTTCAAAATAACTTTAAGCCTGGCAGAAAACACACAGCTATTACAGTGCAGGGAAATGCTGTCTCTGGTTGTACATGCAAATATGGGATTTACATGAGTCTTAACGACACAGCTGCCAGGTCAGGGAGAGGGTAGAAAATTGGCATTAAAAAACGCTGTTTATATTTTTATAAGTGGTGGGAAAAATTAAGAAATAATTGAATGGGCCATAATTCCCATTTTTGTAGCATTTGTAGTCAAATGACTGGTTTAATGTCATTGTAATGTTAAAGATTCGTCCGAAAATACTTTTGAAAACAAGTTTTTGTGGTTTTTCTTCAATAAATGGTCTGGATAGAAGAAGCTTCGGTAACACTTCAGAATAGGGGTCCAAAACAATGCATTAGTTAAGCATTAATTAATGGTTAATTTGTTCACAATTAAGCGTTAGTTGAGTAAAAACACACTAGTAATTAATGATTAAAATGTTTGGTTAATCAATAATTAGTAGTGTTTTGCTCAACTAATGCTTAATTGTGAACAAATTAACCTTTAATTAATGCTTAACTAATGCATTGTTTTGACACTTTTTTTTTAAGCCGATATTTACCATACATTATAAGAGTATTCTTAGGCCATTATAATGAATGCATAATGCATTAAGAACAACTAATGTGTTATATCATCTTATAAATAATCAGAACAACAATTATAACACTTATAAGTGGTCTTTGATTGCTTTAAGTAAACTTATGATATAACTCTTGTAAATTAAGTGGTTGCAATATGCTATAAATCATCATGCTTTAAAGCTATACCTACTCATAAGTAATTAATTCATTAAAATGGTTCTTTTAATGAAATTCATAAAAAGGGTTTTTTATAATGCATTATGCCTATATCAGGGATAGACAAGTTCAGTCCTGGATAGTTCAGCTCCAACACTAAAAAAATATCAGCTGTAGCCTTTATAAACCTGATGACACTGGTTAGCTTGTTCAGGTATGTTTAGGGTTGGAGCTGAAGTCTGCAGGACTCTCTAGCACCGAGCTTGCCTACTCTTATGGGCTTCATAGAAAGTGTTATCTTTGTTTGTTCATCAGATTTGGAGAAATGTAGCATTACATCACATGCTCATCAATGGATGCTCTGCAGTGAATGGGTGCCGTCAGAATGAGTCCAAACAGCTGATAAAAACATCACAGTAATACACAGCACTCCAGTCCATCAGTTAATTTCTTTTGAAGGAAAAAAAATCCAACTTCAAACCATTGCTTTTGGCTAAATGTAAGTCTTCTACCCACCTTTTTCTTGAATGCTGAAGTAAGCCTATAGAGGAGGCTTCTGGTTCATTGGATGCTTCGGGTAAATAACGAGGATAAAAACAACATGCAGTACATGGTAAAACAAACCAGTGTGTTCATAGTTAAGATAATACATTAAAATAAGACACACTAGTTTTAAATATCAAGCAGCAAAACCGAAACTATTTTGTACAGCTAAAAATAGCTGGACTCAGATGAGACCGGAAGCTAGACCCATAGAGTTTACAAATGGTGCCACCCCTTTTTACGTCAGAAACAAGGTGGATAATGTCTGCTTTCAAGAAGTTGTCTTGTCTGAATCAGAAGACAAATATGGACAGATCAAAAACAGACTGTGTGAGTGATGCTCTTGATTTTGGACTGGTATTTTGTCCAGAAGCAACAGTTTGAAGTTAAATAAAATTTGATTAATTTATCAAAAATGCAGTTTTCACTTCACCATATGTTCACTGATGGACTGGAGTGGTGTGGGTTACTTGTGAATGATTGTGATAATCAGCGGTTTGGACTCCTATTCTGACGGCACCCACCAACTGTATACATAATAATACTCCTAAAGTGATCAGGTGTTCTGTCTGTTGGTAAAGGTTAGTGAGCCTGTGGCAGTGTTGGGGTCAGGAGGTCACAGGCTCTGCAGAGTCTGAGGAGATCAGACTGACCTGTACTCAGTTCCTCACGTATCATAAAGAGCAATGTGTCAGAGACATCGTTCAGAAGAAAAGGTGAGAGAACCTCCACTGCCATCCCTGTTTTTAATTATTATCTAAATGAAGATTCATTTGCATGCATTTTTTAAGTGATGCTCTGTTTAAATGATGTTTGCATGTTCATTTAAATATATTCGCATGTATTTGATTTATTCATTTTTTAAAAGCATGAGATTTATTTTTCCCCCCAAACCGCTTCCTTTGCTTTCTAATCATCTGTCATTCCCTGTGGCCTGCCGCTTCCTTCCCTCGCATGCCTGTCTGTCTCTCGGTGTCTGTGGGCTGGGTGTAGTCGGTGACGCATGCTCTGCTGTGCAGGTGTGGACAGAGAAGCACCACAGAGACGTTTCTGGGCAGTGACATGGTGCACTGGCTGCAGAGCGTGGGATTGGCCAGCGACCCAGGGGAGGCTGTGGAGTATGGCTCGCGTCTGCTGGAGGGAGGAGTCATTCAACACATTACTCTCGAGCACGGCTTCCAGGATGAAGCTCTGCACTACCGCTTCACGTAGACCAGACCGTCTGAGGCTGGCGGGAGCACATTTCACTCAGTTATTTATTCTACTGATACTAACAGCAATAACTTAGAGAAGCCTGTTTCTGCCACTGAATAAAAAAATGAAAGGGGATGCGGCTTTTCATCTCGCAATTCAGACTTTTTACACGATACAGACCCTTACAACACATCTAGATATAAACATGCAATTGTGAGTTAGAAAGTCAAAATGTATATTTTTATCTTAGAATTCTGAGTTCATAACTTACTATTGTTATTTATCTTTTTTCTCTGAATTGTGAAGTCAGAAATGCAGGTTTATATGATCATATTCTGACTTTATAACTCGTGAGATATAAACTCCCAGTTGTGACTTATGAAGTCCAATTAGAGGGAAAAAGCCTGACTTTTTAACTCGCAATTGTGAGTTTATTTCTCACATATCTGGAAATGTATTGGGTTTGTGAGAGGTAAACGTGGAATTGGGAAAAAAAGTTGCAGTTTCCTTTTTTAATTGTTATTCAGTGGCAGAAACAGGCTTCAGTAATAACCAGATGTGAAAATAGTTGGTTAAAATGAGGTCTTGAACACTTTAGCTACCTCAAAGAGGTGACTGTTTTGTTTATTTTGTTATTATTTTTCATATTATTATTATTGAACTGCCTGACCCATTCATAACAGAAAGAACTGAGCTGAAGGGTTACGTCTGATGCTGCACCACACAGGCTGTTGCTGCAGTTTCTTCTTCTTCTTCATGTAGTTATAATTATTTTGTGCACAGTTCCTGGATATTGTTATGTTCAAGTCCTGCCAACTTAGTTTCCACAATAAAACATCTCTCCAGGTGCATCCTTCTGGATTGATTGACTTCACAAAGCACTTTTATCAGAAGCGTTTGTTGATTGCTTGTGTTATCTGTGCTTCACAGAAGGAATAGATTTAGTATTTTTTTTAGATATATAGTTTTATAAAACACATTTGTATAATTCAGAGGTGAATACCCAGACCACAGATATAAAACATTTGCGCTAATCCTTTAAATGAATGCACTAGTTTCACAGTGCGTCTTTAATATACATATTATGGACGTATTGTGATATAATAATTAGAAGTTATTAACCCTGAACTTACTTTATTTAGATAATATACTGTAAGTGCATATACTACTGTAAAAGTAAGCCCAATAAATAATAAACAAAATGATCATGTGATTATTGTCAAAATAATCTGTTTTTTTATTTTTAGTGGGGGAACCACATAAGGTACAAGTTTGACATTATTTACCAAAACAATAAATGAAATCCCAAAGACAAAATGGGTCAGAATTGTAGTTTATTTGGTTTCCTAAAGAATGCTCCAGGTAGATTTAAAAAAGGAAGTGGTTGTGTTCCCTCTCACATGCACTTGAGGGCGCCAGGTATTTTTTGGTTTCTCTCTGGATTACACAAAAGTTCAATGATGAAGATGACAGCAGCATAGATTAACGGGTGACGGAGTACACCGCTGTAACAACACTGACTGGCCAACAACATACAGTTGCTCATTGTGTTTGTGGTGTGGACTTTATTGAGAGTTCACACAAACATTTCTCCTCTTGGGATTGATTAGATAGCTTTAAGGGTTTGTTGAGTGCGTGGGATATCTGTGCATCACAAGTGATATTCCCGACTGGATTTCATGACACAAACTTCCCATTTGAGATCTACGACATAAACTATAAAACGGTACTTTAGTGACATTTCAGTAAAGAGACTAAACCATTAACAAGCCCAAATACATGCAGCCTTCTGTACAAACATCTCAAACGATATCCGAACGTAAACGATTGTGCAAAAGACATCTCCTACTAGCTCTTGGCAACAGTATAAGGGTGTTTCTTCAACTTTGGGAACTTTATGTGTGATATTGTGTAAACCATGCCTTTATTTATATTTGTTAAGACGTCTGTATTTAGATTTTAGTTTTACACAGAGCTACACAAGATCTATTATTAAGACTTTACAATTTATTAACAGGTTAACTACGTATGTTAACTATCAAAGAAAAACACCTGTAAAGCACTGAAATCCTCCATTTTATTTTGTTTTAACATTACTAAATTTTTATTACCTAATGTTAACAAATGTGTAGCTCATTAGTAAATGTTGATTAATGCATTAACTAATTGGACCCTATTGTAAAGTGTTACTAGATTGAATAGACAAACTATTAAAATCCATTATAAAACCTTGAGTAATTGCATGGTAAACTATGATTATATTATTAAAAAATATACTTGTATAGTTTAGTATCAGTATAAAATACAATTGGCATCAGTGAAGATCTAGACGATTTTTAGGCACATGATGTTATTTTGATCAGGTGTGATCGTCTGTGATTTAGTGTAAGGGTCCACACAGGTCCTAAAGTGCCCATCGTTGAAGAAACACCCGACAATCCCATTCATTCCAGTCCTTTTTTCCCCCAGTCCTCAGGCTTTGCTGTAAATATTAAACTCCTCATCTACAGTGTCTGTGAAGAGATGAACCAGCAGTGTTGCGTCTTCAATCCCTGTAGTTAGATATTTCTCCATCTCTAACAGCTTCTGGTTCTCCAGAGCTTTCATTTTCTCTACGATCCTCTGTCCTCTCTCCTGAACAAACAATATTTTTAATAACATAAATTAGATTATACATGTTAATCATTATTTGAGATAAATAAATTAAAAATCCTGGATTTTTTCTTGCCCAAAACAACATTGGAACATGTTTTGTAATGAGAACCATTTCTATGATTGGCTAACCTCTCTGCATGTGGGCTTATCTAATAAATACTGGCAGTACTAAAAGGCTTTGTGCTTGGTGATATCGACAAAAAATAATATCTTGATATTTTTTGTGATTTTAGTGATAAAGATAATTAGACAATATTTTGCTGGTATCTTAAGGATGGTCAGTTCACACTCAGAGAAATTAATCTTTTTCAATAAGTTTTAACTGGCCATTCTTTTCTTTATAAAGCCTTTAAAAAAAAAAAAAAAAAACTGTCCAGTGATTATTTTTTAAATATTAAAACTGCCAGTAGGTGGCAGTAAGTCACTATAAGTGAGTCATTGTGACTGAACCGAATCAGGATCGATTCATTAAGGAACAAGCATTCAAGACACAAAGTGCTGCGGCTGTGTTTGAAATAATTTTTTTGTTGTCAAAACAAAATATGATATGATGATCACATTTCATTTCATTTTCATTTCATCACATGATATGATGATAATCATTTTTTATTAAATTTTTGTGTGAAACTGATGAGCAAGCCTATAGGAAATTAGGACACAGAAATATATGAATGAAGAATTGTAGAAATGCATAAATAAATGTGAAAATGAATTAATTTAGAAATAGTTAAATTAATGTAGAAGTAAATGTATTATAAGAGAAATGGTACAAAATAGTACAATTTAAAACAGCACTTTTGACAAAATAATTTATTCTTTTATACATATCTGTATTTATTTATTCATTCATGTACTTTTACATTTAAGTCTTTATTTATTTATTCTATATTTATTTGTGAATTTATTTATGTATTTATTTACACTTAAGTCATTTTCTGTCGTCCATATCAAATCGCACATCGGTAAAAAGCATTTAGGACATCTGTAATGTTTGGTGGCTCACCCCGGTGCTGTCGATGATGGCGGCGGCCACCTCATGCTTCAGAAACAGAGGGTGTTTGCGGTTGGGTTTGCTCTGGAAACGAGGTTTCTTCTTCACTGGATCCTCGTCTCCAAAACACGGAGAACACGTGTGCTTCAGCTGCTTTATGTCCATTACAAAAACAAACGGCTTGAAGACAGACCTGTGGACGAAAGAACAAGACATTTAATGACATTTTGAAATAGCAAATTAATAACTTACGCAAATCAATAATAATAGTGATGTTTTCCAAAGCAAACACCACTAGGATTAGTTTCAATATATTTACTCATAATGTATGCTTATTATTAGCTAGATCATGTCTAATGTTCAGTAATATTATGATTTAATGAAACCGTTCACAATAAGGCTCCATTCTTTAACACTGCTAGTTCATGTAAACCAATCAAATTAACTAATTTAAAATACTTTATTGCGGTTTAATCTTGTTTATGTTACTAATGTATCAAATTTAACTAATCTTAACAAAAATTAATAGTGTAACTAATATTTATATTGTTAGTTAATTAATAATTGTATTGTGTTACCAGATTAGCTCCTAACCTATAAAAATATATTTTAAAATATTAATAATTACAAGGTTTACTAGCTATGCTCAACAAAACAAAATAATATAATTAAAAATCATCGACTTAAAATCACATCATATGACCCCATTAAAAATCATGTCTAATTTCAGTAATCTGACATCCATAAATGAAGGCTAAACATCTTTGATTAGGTTTGTGTTCCAGCTGTACTGTACCGCTCGGGGTCTGGAGTAGCAGTGAAGAAGTGCACGCCGGGTAAATTTTGGTCTTTTGGGACTACAGAAACCATACTTCCTGTGGTCATGAACATCCCCTCCATGTTGATACCACTTTCCTTATCCCTCAAAATCTCCATCATCTTCTCTGCTGTGATGTGGCCTGTAAGACGTTATAATAACAGAAAAAACTTAACAAGTCTAGAATTCTATAAAGCTGTCCATAAAAAAAAATCAATACAAAACAAATATACTTTACAATCATAAACAGCAATCACTATACCAGTCAAAAGCTTGAACAACTCTGCTTTAATAAAATGTTTATTGCATAATATTGCAAAATCAGTTTTATGAGTAACTAATAACTGACAACGTTGAGTTATTAGAAAACCACCCGGTTGTGCATTATTTTACAACTACTTTAATTAAGTTATTCCCCCACCTGAGTAGGATTATTTCTTCTGCATCTCATCCAACAGCTCTGTTGTTAATTCCAAAACCACCTACAGTAGTAACGGAGGCTTAGCAGACAAATTAACTAATTACTAATCGATGCAGTTAATAACTAAGTTATGAGTGTGTGTGAGAGAGATTGTGATGAACCTCTACACTTTTCTTCTCGCTTGTGAGAAATCAAATTGTATTTAAGTTGATGTTACGTAGCAGCATCACCGTGTTAGCGTGTCTGTTAATGCGTGTGAGTCTCTGAGGGAGAGCGCGGCAGAGATAGAGAATGTGCTTGCCGTACGTAATAAAAAGTAATTTTGTGACAAAGCTTGGAAAATACTATATTTATTTGTATGGCCAGTGTCTTTGTGAGTTTTGGTTATTTTGCTGTTCTAATTGACATATATATATATATATGTTTGGTTGTAATGTTATCTTTTGAAATAATTTGAAGTGATATGGAGCTGTATTGCGGTCCAAGAGCTACGGAACTACGTTAGCCGCACACCATAGAACGCTCATCAGCCAATCAGATTCAAAGATTCAGCGGCCCCGCAGTATACATACAATTATTAAATGGAAATTCAAAACAATTACTTCTCTTCATTTGACCTTTAATTAAACACTAAAAAATCTTATTTTCAAACCATTTTAATTCTAAACAAATTCAATCAAAAGTCAAAATGACTTCAAATAATAACAATAAAAATTAAATCTTTATCTAGACTGAAGGAATTCAAAAAATGAAATAAGAGTATAGTTTTGTAAAGAATTTCTGCATTTTGAAGCATGTCAGCAAAAGCCTTTTCATCACACATCACAAGCACACATTCATTTGAATTAAGTGACTCTCCTTCAGTTGAGTAGATTGTGTAGCACTTTGCATGAACTTGCAGATCACGTCACCTGAGCTCTTCTGCAGGAGCTTGCGTCCCTCACAGCAGCGTCCCTGTGCGGCCTCGATCCGGGCTGTGTTGGAGTAGGAGTAAACCTTAGCAAAGCTGAACTCGGTCTTTCCGTTCCACCAGCGCTGCTTCTCTGCATACGTCCTCAGCTCCGGGTGCTCCCGATCGATCTTAGTAGTGATGGAGTACTCGTTGGAGATGTTTCGATAGCCATCTTTAAAAGAGAGAGGGAAACAGCAGCAGGCCTGTGAAACGCTTTGATTTGTTTCGGTTTGAAACTGTAATGCTGCATGACTCAGGATTTACCCTCCACTCTCTCTGCCGCCCAGTATTTCCCAGCAGTCTCCAGCACCCAGGCCTCCGTGCGGTCGGATATGAGGAAGCTGTTATGGTAGGTGAATCCACACTGGTCCTCCATACAGTTTCCTCCCTGGCCGTGTTCCTTCAGCAGATCTGTTATGACGTCTACAGCCCTCTGCGCAGTGTCGGCCCTCTCCAGGGCCAGCCTACAGACAGACACTGTGTTCTCAACTGCATTTAAAAGCATACTTTTACCAAAAGATGTATGATTTCCTTTCATCCCGGAAGTGTGTGAACTACAAAGGTTCTGTTCTCATTGACTTGAGGAGATGCTGGTGGATTATTACCGTTTTATCATATACTGTCCATTAAAAACATTTGTAAAGACCAGCACAAATAAAATGCATACTGTATGTCCATGAAGAACAAGTCAATCAGTCTTGGGTTCTTTAACTTGATTTAAAAATACAGAGCCCTTATTCTTCTGCAAAACGAATTAAGCACAATTTTAAAATACTCAAATCACATTTTATTGAACTACTGGTTTTTATGTACTAATTGATACCAGTTAAATAATATCACTGAATATGAAATACTTGGATTACCTGACGAGATCCATGCCCAGTAGCGCCTCTTTATCGTCCACACTCTCTTTCCCCCACACCGCCTCGTTCCCGATGCACACCTGATGCTCGTTTGCCCCCATCTCTGCCCCCCACAGCCAGGCGGGACGACTCAGAACCACTGCATACGTCTGAGCCACCTGCTCTATCTCTATATATGTACACTGATCACATGACAAAAAAAAAATCATTGGATAACCAATCCCGGACAAAAGGTGCTTTGATAATCAGCCCAATCAGGTGTACACTATAAGCCTGGGGAAGAAAGTTCTCAAGATACCTCCACTTTTTCTTCTGGTTGATGCTCTTTGGCGGGGAAGTAGACCACCTCTTGAACTTCATCGCAGGGTCTGTCCGAGTTCTTCCCGAA
The DNA here is from genome assembly GCA_032353835.1 of Enteromius viviparus. Classification (NCBI taxonomy): domain Eukaryota; kingdom Metazoa; phylum Chordata; class Actinopteri; order Cypriniformes; family Cyprinidae; genus Enteromius; species Enteromius viviparus. The sequence continues at coordinate 18,310,212 of JAUCNO010001888.1, forward strand.
GACTATCCGCTGACCCTCTGTAGATGGAGGAAGGGCTACAAATGTGTCGCAGGAGGTTGGGTACATCCTGAAATAAAAAGATACAAGCAGGAGTTTTAGGGAGTAACGTAACGGAGCAATGCTGTTTATTTACAAAATTACTGTCCTCTGTCACAGTTACTGAGAAAAAACGTAGAATAAATTTAAATTACAGTTACTCATAAAAGTGTTAACAATTACAAAGGGGGTTACATCTCAATAGTGCACACACACACACACACACACATTATTTATTTATTTTTTATTATTTTACACAGAATAGAACACATTTAATAAATTTTTAATGGTTTTATTCACATTTATTCGTCATTAGGAAGATGGAGATGCAGAGGATGCTAAACTCTACAGGAGACCGGCCCTGCAGGACAGCCCCGTCCAAGATCTACAACATCTGGTGAGTGTATATTGAAAATTAGGGTTGGCTAGTTGGTTAGTTAGTCACTTGGTTAAGACATTTCCTCCAACTACAATGCTCCAATGGGAGGGGTGGACAAGCCTGTTTTAGTTTGCTTTAGTTTATTGTGCAGTATATAAAACAAATCCCGCAAAATTAAAGGTGAAATGTTATTCTGTTCAAATTGACCTCAAGGAAAGACCAACCATTTGTGTTATTTTATTGTTCATTTCATTTTGGTATATTGTTTGTGAAGTGCATCTGTTTTGACCCGGTGTCCACTGAAATGGACAAAAAAAACTTAATTAAGGAATCTTCACATGTTTATTATTATTATTGGGTCTAAATTATGTAAGCCTGAAGGACAGGAAAAATGTACTTTTCTATTTTTCTGAAACTTGGAACATAATTTAGGTCTGAAGGGGTTAAACCTTATCTTATGAAATCATGTAAAAAATATTATTAATAATTAAAATGTATTATAATCTAAATTCAAGTTTTGAAAGTTCGGCAGTAATAGGTGCTGAGTTCTACTGTAAGGTTAACCCTTAAAATATTTGGACAGTTGGTGTAAATGTTTGAAAATGATTACCAGTTGAACACAATCAAATGTAATCAAGTAATAAAGTACTTGAAATTTTACATTTTGAATAGGGTATCCTGTAATCTGTAACCTCTTACACTTATAAAGTAACCTTCCCAACAATGATACACAGCAATATTAAGTGTAAATTATTTAGACTTTTCTCTTGATCAATAATATCTAGTGTTCATGCACTGAAAACTATTAATGTTAGGCTATAGCTGTAATGATACCAAGATGTCTCGTGCACAGATGACATGACAATCATTGATTCATAACAAAACACTAATGTTACTGACCTTGAAATAACAGGAAATTAGAACATGTATTTTTTTACGCAAAATATACCAGATCAACAGCTTTAATGAACTCTAAATACAGACCTTTCCAAGAAACACTCTTTAGCAATAGAATGATAAGTTAGCTGAGCCAAATATTAGCAGTAATTGTTACATTCGTCTGCAATATGCCTTAAATAATTTCGATTTAAGTTACCTTGTCCAGCTCAGCGTGTATAAAACACCAGGCGATGAGAATCACTGCTGTTGAGCAGAAACGTGTTTACTTTCCTTTTCCTTTCGCCATAAACATAACTGCCCCGCAGACTTGATAAACCCGCTGACTGATTCATAACTAACCAAACAATCCTCTCAATCCGTCTGACTCATGAGTCTAGTCGATCCATGTGTGTGTTTAGTCAGCGGATAAAGTGGGCGGGGCAATGGCGCATCAGTCACGTGGTTACGCAAACGCCGGAAAGTATTGGAAACATAAAATAAATCATAATATAATATAATAGAAATGACAAATACTACAGGAGCGCAAATACAATTCTATAGAATAATAAAATAGTGAAAATCAGAAAAAAGAAAATGAACCGCTTGACTTGGCAGTTGTTTTTAAGTATATTTATTATGATTTATTATTACGTGCGATGTATTGTTTTGAAATTAAAATAAAAATATTAAAAACACTTTTTAATTTATTGTTTTTTTATTATTATTATTGCTATTATAACTAGAGTGCATGTGAGAATGTTTGTATATGAATAAATAAATAAATAAATAAATAAAACCCCGGATGGTTTTTTGCTGTTGTTTTTTTACCCGCGTCGCAGTCATTGCGTCATAAAGAGGCGCCGCTGGTGGTAGTCCGGTGTTGTTCGGTAGAAACACTTTTTAATAACAATTTCAGATCGTTACGCTGTTGGTCAAACATGGGGAAATCTTTTGCTAATTTCATGTGCAAGAAAGATTTTCATCCTGCATCAAAGTCCAACATAAAGAAGGTAAACGGGAGGTTTTAGCTAGCAAGCTAACTTACTCTTGCTATGGTGTAAACATTAACGTTAGTTCAGATTTTTACTTATTTTTCTAATTGGAAACGCAAAAATATTTAGTCACAAACACATCATATGGTTGTAATGATATAATTTTTCTTTTTTCCAGTTTGGTCAGTTAACGTTAATCCCATAGAAAGCAGATTGATGTCAGATGAAAACAATAATTTATTTTTGTGTGTTGAGAGAGAAACTGCTAAACTCCTCTTAAACCCTGATTCTCAGGTATGGATCGCAGAGCAAAAATTAACCTTCGATAAGAAGAAGCAGGAGGAACTGATGCAAGCTTATGTGAAGGAGCAGGACACATACAACAACAGGTAAGTCACATGTGCTGGAAAGACATCAGATTGCTGAAAACAGCAAGGATCATGGTTTTTCCTGATATTATTGAAATAATTTCACCTGTAGCTGTGTCTCTTATATGCAATATATTTCAGGCTTCTGATGGGAGATGACCGTGTGAAGAATGGCCTTAACTTCATGTATGAAGCACCTCCAGGAGCATCTAAAGGTTATAAACCTTCACCACATCCTTCATGTATTCATATATTGTGGACCTAAAAGAAAAGATAACTAATCATCGGTCTAAATTATGGCATCATACCAAACTTAAAAACATATAAGATAAAAATAAAAATAAACAAAAGTCTATGTATTTACTTGTTTTCTTTTCTTTTATTTATATTATCACCAACTTCCTCCAGAGGAGACTAAAGAGGTAATGTTCATTGCGTTATGTTTGTTTATGACTATAAGTGACTATGCTGTCAAATTTGTGATGCGGTTTTCAAGGCATTTTAATCATCAAAACATTTATTGAAAAGCTTAAGATTTTGTCTAAATGTATGAAGTGTAAAATGTTTGCTTTCATAAAATAATTGCATTTTATGGATTTCTTCCCCCATCTCATTATGTCACTTAACATGCTCTGTTTTGTCTTCAGGAAGGAGAATCTGACTACAAGTTTGAGTGGCAGAAAGTAGCTCCTCGTGAAAAGTAAGTTCACTTCTCATCACTTCTCAGATTTGCACATTCATGCGTTTCTTACGGTTGTTTTTTGTCTCCTTAGGTACGCAAAGGATGACATGAATATTCGAGATCAGCCGTTTGGCATTCAGGCAATGTTTCCTTCCTGTGCTCTATGCCTTCATATATATGCAGATTAGCAATTATTTAACATTGTTTTCTTGTTCTTTGCTGTAGGTGCGGAATGTGCGCTGCATTAAATGTCATAAATGGGGTCACGTGAACACAGACCGTGAGTGTCCCCTCTTTGGCCTGTCAGGGATCAACGCCAGCTCTATGGCCAGCGATGAAGCAGGTAAAGGGCACTTTCCTTATACGCCGCATGATATATAGGCCTGGTTTCACAGACAGGGCTTACACTAAGCCAGGATTAGGCCATAATTGAATTAGGACATTTAAGTAATTTTTATAAAGTGCCTTGGAAAACAAACATGGCTGGTGTCCCTTTTGACAACAAAGACATTGATAGATTTTAAGTTCGTTCAGTGCGGGTTTCTGTTCTTATATTAGAGCTGATATACACTTTCAGACCTGTAGATGGCGGCAGTGTCTAAAATTACACCTCGAATTTTGACAATTACAGGACTAAATATTCTTATTCATATCAAGTGTGTTTCTGAGCCACTATAATTTAATAAATGATTTGTGGTCATAAGACGCTGGTAAAGTATTTTTATACTATATGACCTGACAAACATTTACCTCTTTTAATACATGAACCATATGGTTCTTTGTGTCTGAAAAACTTCTTTTGAAGGATAGAAATATATTATACATGCTACTATCAAAATCCAAACATGTCTAATTCAGACAGGGTTATTATAGTTTTACTCAAACTATAAATAAATAACCTTCTCATTTTCATTTAGTTTACCTTAAAGAACTAAAATAACTCAAAATGAAAAGAGCTAAAACCAACAAATAGCTATTAATAAAACCTAACCTGAAATAGATTTAATAAACACCTAAATAACAAATAAATGACAAAAACTTTAATTACAATAAGAGAGAAACTAAGTGAAATTCTTTTTTTAAATGAATTGCAAAAACTAAACTAGTATATCAGTTTGTTGAAATAAATAAAAAGATTTTTGGAGAACCAAACAACCCTGACAGAATTAGACAAACAAACCACCAGTATTTCTCAGAATAGTTTTAGAGGAAGGTGAAGTTGTGAAAATGTTGTTTCTTTTATTCAAATAAATCATTGTGTTTCCTGGGAGAGTCAGTACAGTAATATGTATGTTTCAGCAGAGCGGAGACGGATAGCGCTCTTGCGTTGTTATTTGTTGTTTTGATTGGTTGAAACCTCTGCAGAATGATACGGTACGCCTTACCCAGCTGGGAGACGAGGGAGTTGATTTGGTGTCTTTGTGTTAACAAAGCCGCTAGTGTACATCTCTCAGAGGGGGGGCATGATCGCACATTATTTGTTCTGAAAGAGTGATTTGTCCTAACAGGTCCGTCAATGCACCCCTCCGAGTTAATGGCAGAGATGCGAAACAGTGGGTTTGCGCTGAAGAAATGTGTCCTTGGGAGGGACAGCACCATGAGTGATCCAGCACAGGTAATCTCCAGGTCCCTGCCCAAATATGACCCATGATATCCATGTCTGGAGCTCAGCGTGGGATTGCAGAAAAACGTCCAATTATTGAACGGATGGCTCACGAGCGCTTGAAGGGTTAGACTAGAACTGATGAGACCAACAACTACAATTGCAAGAGAGCCGAGGCATGCTGGATTTCACACTGTGCTTCTACACAAAAGTGCCTTTCTGATTGGCCTCTTGTGTATGTATGGTCAGCGAGCGGACCTATTGATTGTGTGTGTGTTTGTGCTTCAGGAGCTTGTGGCCAGTGAGGAGGAGGACGACCCTGAGGTGGAGTTCCTGAAGTCTCTGACTACCAAACAAAAGCAGAAACTGCTTAGGTACCACAAACTATTTATTACATGTACACTACCAGCCGTATTCATAATAATCCAATCCATCGTCTAAAATGGTTACACTTTAGTTTGGGGACTATTTCTAACATTTTGCTGCTTATTAATAATTGATATAATTTTTTATATATATAACTTTTTGTTCTTGAATATACACATGCTTGTGTTTGTATTTATATATTTTTTATTTTGAATATGATTATGATTTTTCATTTGATGGCACTAATTATTATTTATTTATATTCATTTATTTATTTTTGGGATTGAAAAGTAGAATAAATGTTTTGTATTTTATTTTTTATATCTTTTATAAACTTTATTGATTTCTTTTATATATTTCAGTGCAAGCAAGTAGCTGTTTAATATTTCTGACTCTTAAGTCGCTGGGGTATATTTGTAGCAATAGCCAAAAATACATTGCATGGGTCAAAATATAGCTGTTTCAAAATATAGCTGGTTTCATATAGCTGTATCTCGGTCAAATATTGCCCTATCCATCCAAATCATACATCAATGGGAAGCTTATGTATTCAGCTTTCAGGTCATGTATAAATCCTAATTTCAGAAAATTAACACTTATGACTGGTTTTGTTGTCCAGGGTCCATATATATATATATATATGCATTAGGCCTCCATTCGTGTTGCATTCATTTATTAATCAAAATGCACATTGGTCATACATGCACATTATATACTACCGTTTAAATGTTTGCAGTTTGAAAGAAGATTAATAAAAATGAAAAAATGTATATATTTTGGAAAGATGTCTGTTATGCTCACCAAGGATTTATTTATTAGTTAAAAATAAAAAGTAAATGCAGTAATATTATAAAATGTTATTACGTTTGAATTATTTTGGTTTTCATTTCAAATAACCGTTTTTGTATATTTTTAATTGTAATTTATTCCTGTGATCAAAGCTGTATTTTCAGCATCTTCGGAGTCACATGACCCTTCAGCAATCATGCTGCTCAAGAAACACATCTGAGTGTGTTCAAAATAGATGCGCTGCTTAATATATTTGTGGAAACCAAAGTTTTATTTCAGGATTATTTTAATGTACATTTTCAAAAGAACATTTACATTAAATAGAAATCTTTTACAACATTTTGAATCAACTTTACTGTAACTTTTGGACAATTCAATGCATTATTGCTGAATAAAAGTGTTATTTGTTAAAAGAAAAAAACTTACTGATCCAAAACTTATAAATGCTGGGAAAAAAGGGAAATGTCCACTATACACTATAACAATGACCAGTCAGTCTGCAGTCTATTACATCTCATCCCCTTCTTTTTCTAGAAAACTCGACCGTCTTGAAAAGAAAAAGGAGAAGAAGAAAAAGAGTAAAAAGGATAAAAAGAAGAGCAAGAAGAAGCAAAAAAAGAAACCAGCCAAGAGTGAGAGTTCATCCAGCAGCTCATCAGACAGCAGCAGCAGCGACTCTGAGGAGGAGAAAGCCTCCGGAAAGAAAGCCAAGAAGAAGAGCAAGAGGAGGAGCGACGGCAGCTCTGAGAGAGAGCGCTCCCACAGTCTGGACTCCAAACACAATGAGCGCAGAGTTCAGAGGTTACCAGACAACAAGCACAGCAGAGAGAGAGGGAAAGATAGGGAGAGGAGGAGAGAACGAAGCAGAAGCCCTCAGCCGAGGAGAGATGAGAAAGAGAGAGGTAAGGAGAGATGCAGGAGCACCAGCAGGGAGAGGAGAGACAGGAGATACTCTGATAGAAATGTCAGCAGGAGGAGTGTGAGTCGGGAACGAGGGAGGGGTGCTGAGAAACACAGACGTGACAGCAGAGGGAAATAACTCTGATTAAAGAATCATTCAAATCAAACTTTCTGCGGTGTTTGCTCACTCTCATGTTGAAAACCCTGACTACTGTGAGGTTGGGGGGGGGGTTCTTTCTTTTAAATTTAATCGAGTTCACAAGCTCCACAATGGCAAAGCAGCACCTTAAACTGAGCTTTTGTGGTTCTTGTCTTGTATTAAACGTCTTCAGGAGTCATACAAAACCTTTTCTGTGGCAAACAAAGCAAAGTTTAAGTCATTATTCATGTAAAAACATCTCTTGGTCCCTTAAGAACCTTTTGACTTTTGATTAATAATTGGTACTAAGAGCAGGGAAGAGGAAGATTTGCAGTGAATATTAACTTTTTGAAGGTGGTCTGTTTGTGAAGACTCTGAATACAGGACAGTGTTTGGTTTTTTTTTCCCCGTTCATTTTAAAGCTTCATAAACTTCAGTTGCTGTAGTGTGAAAATATTAAATGTACATTTCCTCTTCTGAATTCATAAGGTTTTGGGCTGAGGGTTGATGATAAATGATATGAGAATCTGAAATCATTCAGTGAAGTTATTTGTTTTGGGTGGCTTTCCCCTTGTTTTCCTTTTCCAGGCAGCTCAGAGAATTTCTCCAGAAGAGGGCGCTCTGAGAATGTAGAAACTGAACCTGTTAAAGAGCTCAATTAAAATCATGTTTTTTGTCACTTTTTCAATATTTTCTGTAGTTTTGGTTCCCTTTTCTTTTAACGTTTATCTGACTCTTTTTACAAGAGGTTATATATTTTCACATAACTAAAATGATTAATTTTTCAGCCGGTTCAAGTTCATTTAACTATGTTTTTTTAACTTCTCCCTTATATGTTTATAATCCTTGTAAATTAAAAAATATGTAAAATAAAAGAATAGTGAATGCGACACAAAACTTCAGTTACTCTCAGGCACTTTTCATTTCAAAGACAAAATGGTTGTTTCAATTATTTATTTTGGTAGTTTGTTAGGAACTGTATATTGTTTTAAATTCAGGGTTACTTTATTAGGTTATTTATTTTGTTTAGCTGTAATGAGTTTAGTTTGTAAGTTTGCAGTATGGGCACTGAACTGTATCTGAATATATTAATATAAATCAATCTACTGATTTCACTCGTCATGTTCAAAATTCAAAAATGGATAGGCTACATGCGAAAAGCGGCAACAAAAATGTTCACATGCACGAGCGCGTGGTTTATACGCATAAGTGATCAACAGTAAAGCCTGAAATACAAGCACATTAACTCGGGCGAAATAACAACTCTTGTATTTAGCAATATTCCAAAAACCCAACCCAAGGGTGGCGCTGAAGTATTCTGTGAAAGTAGATTTAATTGCAGTTCAGTTTGTTTTGAATATGACAGGAACAAACACTGACTACATTTTTGTATGTCAGAGAAAAGCATAAATATCCCAGTGAGAGGCTGCACGTGACAGTAAAACATTATAATCTCGCTGATGTAATTGGGTCGATTTATTATTAATAATAATGGCCATTTAATTTGTAAACACTATCCGCGCTTGATGGACGTCTTCTGACTGACGGGGAGATGAAAGAGCAGCGCGGGAAACTCACACTACCGTCACGGCTGAGTTTCCCGCGCCGCGGCCGGAGCGGCGCTCCTCTTTGATCTCCCTTTTATTACCGCGCGCAAACAAAGCTGACTTCTGCCTCGCGCTCAGTCAGAGGGCATTCCAGAAAAACGCGAACAAAAGGCCGTGAGTGACAGCGCCACTGTCCGCCACCCCAGGCGCATCATTCCTTTCCAAAAGCCTGAAAAGCACTTAGATCTTGTCCGTGTAAAGCTCCCGTTTGTAAATCTTAATAGAACCATATAATTGTAAAGCGTGCTCGTGAATGCCTTCATGGCCAAATAGCGCTCATTTCCGTAACACAAATTTTGAATTGTGTGCCATAAAATCGTTGCATCCTACATTAACTTTTAAAAGAGCGAGAACTGTGTTGTGCACACCTGCTATTTGGAAAAAACGCTTGCCTAAATTGGTGTAAAACGGAAATTGCTTTTTGTTGTAGGCCTATTTTATTATATATTTTTAGATTTATTAACCTTAAATATTTTGTATTCGTTATTTGCAAAATGTCATTAAATTATAATGGACCGTTTTCTAGCTATATTTGTGTGTGTGTGTGTGTGTGTGTGTTTTTTCCTCTGAATAGGCTATACCGCCTGCTCGGCCACCAGCACACAAAAGGAAATGAAAATAATTTTAGTCTATTGCCTTCTGGTCAATTTACCTTGTAGCACAGAAAGCGCGTGGAGCAGACGCGCAGCCCTAACGAGTTCCCAGGCAGGGCTCGAGCTGTAATTATTCCGCCGGGTTTTCTGTGGGATCGGACGCTGCACTGGATAAACACAAAGAAGTCAGAGAGCATCCTTGAACCTTTTCAGTACAGGGCCACTGATATTCAAATAACAGCCAGGGACCATTTGACTGCGAGAGCATTTTAAATTCAACATTTGCATAAGGCCTCTCCCCATTTCCCCTTTCAAAAGTGGCATCCAGAAAAGAAAGAGAGGGGGAAAACTGTTCCCATAACACCAAATCAAGTGTAGCGTTTTATAAAAGCTAAACGATGCTTTATGCCTTCAGCCCTCTCTCGGATGGACATTTTCCGTTTGACATGCAAATTTAAGCAGTTAATTTGAGCAATTCAAATAAATATTCAGAGGCCCTTTGTCACTGAATCCCCTCGGAAAATGCGCGATAAAGAGCTGCTGAACAAATGATGTCTCGGAGAGTAATTAGATATTTGATAAGACACGAATCCCTAATCGCCAATACAAGACACATGGGGCTGCGATGTGCTCCAAGTCATAATTAATACTATTTAACAAGATTTTCATGCCTTTCCGGGGCATTGACTATTGATTTTTCCCACTGGGGAAAACGAGATGAGCGCAACGTTATCGATGTTTAGCGCGCGGCGCTTTCATTTTTTAAAATGTAAATAAATGTGCGTAATAATTAGGCGCGCGCGAGCTTTAAGCGATTACAGCTGAGACTGTGGCAAAGCCTCGGATGAAAACATTTGCACCAGACAAGCCAATCTTTCGATTTTAAATCCCTTTAATTACAAAATGAAAGCCTTATAAGCGTGACTTTGTACAATTAAACATTTATATATTCTTAGCAAGGTAAAGGAAAGGTTAAATGAATTTTAAATAGCTGTGTGACATACATACTGACATCCACAAAGTGCGTCGAAAGAAAAAAGAAAATTCCCTGAATTTCAGGATCCACCACAAAACAATCATAAGTAACATTTACAGGGAAAAATAACAGGTTATTTTTGTGGATATATGTACACAATTAGCTCGACCGGCAGCCGTGGTTATTTATAGTTCCCGCAGCAAATGTCCATCCACTGTTAAAAGCACTGAGCCTCGACGAGACTTCATCGTCCTGAAAGCTGAGGAAAAAGCGTCCGTCTGTGGCTGTGCGCAGCAGAAATAGCCAGTGTTGCACTGAAAGTGCTCTTTCCAATGCAATGTCAAGAGTTGTGTCGCGTACTCCAGACCCGTTTTCTTTTCTCGATTCGCCTAAAAGAGGGAAATGCCTTTAAGGTCAAGCTCAGGACTCGTGGTGCGGAGACTGATCTTTGACCGTGACCCGTGGGTTTACGCCCTCTAAAATCAGTTCGGGCGACTCGGACCTGGGCGTCTCCAGGTTGCTGGTGTCGGTGTCGCTGTCGCTGCCCTTTTTGCCTCCGCCTCCAGCGGTGTGCGTTTTGATGTGTTTGCTCAGGTGGTCGCTCCTCATGAAGCGCTTGTTGCACACCGGGCAAGCGAACCGCTTCTCGCCGGTGTGAGTGCGCAGGTGCCTCTGGAGCTCGTCTGACCTGGTGAAGCGTTTGCCGCAAAAAAGCCAGTTGCACACAAAGGGCCTCTCGCCGGTGTGCCACCTCAGGTGCGCTTTGAGGTGAGACGTTTTCCCGTAGACTTTCCCGCAGCCCGGGATGTGACAGCTATGGAGTCCTTTCCTTCGCAGGCTGGCCCCCGCGGGCCCCAGCCGCTCCGCCTCTTGGCAGTTCGGGCAGTCGCACGTGGCGCGTCCGGAGTATCTCCTGGAGGACCTGGAAGAGGTCCCTATGCCCGAGCTGGCGCCGGAGATCATAGCGTTTGTGGCCGACGCGTCAGTGTAAGTGGGGATCACAGTTTTGAAGCCCTCCTGCGTCAACAGGTGCTGGCTGGTGGACAGGAGGTGGGACGCGGTGGGGCTGATGCCGGTGGAGCTGAACGCGGAGTGCGTAAGGCTGGAGAAGTCTGGGTTGTAGCCGCTGAGCTGCGAGTGGATGGCTTGGGGGGTCCCGGAGTGCAGGGAACTTTGCAAACTGCCGGCTGGGTTTTGCACCTCGAGCCACGAGCCCGGGTTTGTGTGCACGTCCCACCACGTTGACGCGCCGTTGGCCACCTCGCCGGAGATTGTGGAGTGAAAGCCGGACTTGTACCACGATTCGTACGGGTGCGCCATGCCGACCCGCGGGTATAGGGTCTCCGCGGACGAGTGCACTTTGGAAATGAAGGCAGACTGTCCTGACTCCTGCGAGGAAACGCTCGCCGTGTTGGAGAACAAGCTGCTGTACTCGGCGGAGAACGCGGAGGAGGTCGGCGAGGTCGAGGCCAGGCAGAACGCGCTGTTTGCCGAGCCGGTGCTGGTCGTTAGTCCCGAGGTGCTGCGGCTTGTGGCGACGGTGAATCCGGGAAGGCTGGAGCCCAGGTTGCAGCTCGACGACGATCTTTTCCAGGGATGAAATCCGCCTTTGGAAAACGCGCTGGAGTCGGGGAGAGTCGTGAGGGGACTGGTGTTGCCAATTTTGTTGCAGGTTGCAGCCAGCATCGCTAAAGGGGTAGTTCCAAAACGCGGCTCTTCCTGTTTGGATGAGAAGTGTATGCTCTTTACTAGACTGTAAAACATAGTTGGAGTGTTTGGAAAATCAAACAGTCCAACAAGTCTCAACCAAAACACTCAAGCGCGAAAATGAGTTGCTTCTCTTGTGAATTGCTTTTCAAAATAGTTGTCATGTCTTTAAAAAGTCTTTTAAAAAATTCACGTTAACATTACGGGAGTATTATTATTTTTTAGCAGCCTAACAAAATAATATCAATACGCTATCACAAATTCAGCTCTTTATTTTTTTATTTCATTATTAGGTTATTATTTTTCCAGAAAGTATCATTTCGCTTAACGTGGTTTTCAAGTTTCCAGTGTTTCATTATAGCTTCTTCAGATCAGCGCACTGGTTTCAAACCTCATTTAAAGCACCAGTACTCGCAAAATCCGATTTCGCTAAAAATAATAATAATAAAAAAACCTAGATCTCTTTGCAAAAAGTTAACATTTTTTCTCTTTTTGCATCGTTAGTTTTAAGAACGTATAAACATATAAGCCATTGAGAAGTTTTAATGCAAGCAAGCAAAACTGAAATGCCAATACCATTGATGCAATCAAAAAACGAAAGCACGTCGAATTAAAATAAAGAAGTGCTTACTTACCCCAAGTATAGATGTAGCCATATCCAGGGCCTTTCCTAGACAGCTAGTTGAAGAGAACAATGACTCAGTGTTCCAGTGTGACTGAGGGACAGTGCGCTGAAGCTTTACTCTCTCTACTCGAGTTGTATAGTGAGCGCGTGCTTTGAAGTACAGCTGGCTGCAATACTCAGCCAATCTGAGCGCGCGACGAGCCGCGTCCGACCAATAAGCGACGCGACCATGACAGAAATACTAAAGCTGCACGTCAATCAATGACTGGGGTACTGATCCCACTGTCAAGCAATAAGCCATCAGCTATTTTTCATCGTTTTTTATATATATATATGGCCATCAAGGCGCAGAATCTGCACACACTATAGTGCTCAGCTCATATTGGTATTTAATAGGCATCCTCCGATGGTAAGCGGCTCATCTTGATTTTATGCATGATATCCATATCTGTTTTGTGTGTCGATGTGCAAACGGATACGCTTAAAATTAAAGGTTCACACGCGTAACCGTTTGCAGCTGTGGTCGCGATATTATTTTAACGATGTGCTTATTTTGTAGGTAGTTATATTACGATGTGATGTAGGGATTAAAACCATAGCGATATTTCTGTTTAGGCTCGTTAAGTGACATTACGCAGCCATGTTTTGAGAGGATACAAAATAATAAGCATCATGTAACGTCATTTTCATTTTCATTTTATTTATTTATTCAAGTTAGTATTTTTAAAATGTAAGAATGTTTTAATTGTGCTTTAAACTTATGAAAAAATTCAAATATTAAAAAAGAAAAACATGTCGAACTTTTCAATTAGAACCGGTCTGTGAAATGCAAGCATGCGTCTTGGAGGAAGAGGACGGAGGGGCTCCACTGATCCCACAACAGGTGTGTTAGACTTTTGTTGAGAGTGTTTCGTGTGTGTGAGAGAGAGAAAAAGAGGGAGGGATGTTGGGGGCCCAGGTTAGGGTTTGGGGTGTTAATGTGCGCGCGTGCGCTCGCTCACCCTCGCGCTCCTTTTAAATGCCTTCAGAACAACGCGCGAGCACATGATTCAAAAACCGTGGAAAATCGTTAAAATAGTTATTCTTTGTTTATTTTAGGCATATGTATGAATTCTTAAAGCAAAGTTTGAGCGCTAAATTATATAGCATTAAATATAAAATAAATTAAATATAAAATAAATACAAACCTTTTAGATAAATAACATGAAATAATTATGACCATTTTTCTTTCTTTCTCTCCCTTAGTATTTTTTTTTTATTATTATAAAGATCAATGCATTATAGCAGTGTCTTGTGCTGCTTGTTAAAACATTTAAGGCTAATGACATAATGTAACAATGGCCTGCTTTGGAGTGAATCGCCTCCTTTTAAAAGTTAAAGCAATTTTCTTGAGAATGGCCCCGCCGAAACGCTGTGCATTACTGTATTCAAAATGACCAAATAATGCTCCATTATAGCGACTGAACGCTGCCAGTCAGGCTGGGTGCAATTTACTCCAAAGCGCTTTGCTTTAAATTCCCTCCTATGGAGAGAGCTAGGGAATATAAAACAATTTATTCAAATCCAAGTGGTGGAGTTTAGAAAATCGCTTGATTTCCGCAATCACTGCAAATTGACGGAGGAACAATTAACACTATTAAACGTCTGTTCAGCATAAACAAATTGGCTCGGAGAGGTTTAGGTTACATATTTGGATATGTATGTATGCGCATGTAGGCTACTGCATGTCTATTCACACTGCTGCTGCTGCAGATGAAATAAAAGTGGGGCATCTGATGTGCATTTCTTTCCAAATGTGTCCAATATGAGACGCTGATGAAAACAGGCCATTAAACAGACTGCTCGTAATTAATATATGAATTAATATATTCACTTTGAGTGGTTTCTTTTAATTTGTGGTTTGATTACCCCTGTCAGCTAGGCTAAATTTAAAGCCACATTTTATAACGAAGACAAAGAAAATAAACATTGAACGGCACGTTTAAAAATGTGTTATAATTTGTTAAACCCAATTTTATTTCTGTTTTTTTTGTAATAAAATCAGTTCTTTCGTTTGAAAGCAAGCAAGTTAAATGTCAATTCATACTATCATTTTAATTCAGCGTAATTCTGATCACCAAAAACGAACTGGATCTTTTACGCGCTGCATATTTCAATTAAAACTCGATTTGTATTAAAAAGCACAGTCCGGCTGGTGGCTTGCGAGCACTTTTCTGTGGTAATTAGGAGCCTATTACAAGTCATTAGATTGATCAATGTACCTTAAACAATGTGAGTGATTTATTTGGTAAGAACAAAACGCCGTGCATCTATTGTCTTGAGCCTGACTGACGATATACATCCATCACAGCGTTAAACAACACAAGATGAATGATTAATCCGGACCTATTCATTAAAAGGGTCTGGCCTGCTCCAGAAGCCCTGGGTTCGTACAGAAGCAGGGAGACGAGGCTTTTCAGGGGAGATTTTTTCTCGGTTGCCGCTGGGATTAATTTGTCCCCACCCTTAAGAGGAAAAGCGCATTTGTGGATAATTAACTAATCTGGCTCATTTTAAAATCCCTCTCTACTACAGGTCCTTCACTTGATCACCCCAAACAGCCTGGTTTCCTCCCTCTAACAATTCAAAGGGAGTCAAAACAAATATTAACTCACATCTCAGTTGCTTTTTTTTTTGCAAATAGTGTCACTTCTCGAGGCACCTCGCAGGTCGCTTCTGTGACTGAATGTCTCGATTTGTAAAAATAAAAAAATGTTCTGGGGCCAGCAGAAAAAAGTGTTTGTGCACTTGATGATTTGGACAATAAAACAAACGCTTGTAAAACATGTTCAATGTAATTCGAGGCTCTAGCCAAACACAGAAGACTAAGTTTTCATCTGTAAAACTGTGTTATTTTTTAATAAACCCGTATGAAAGCACGCGGGGTTTGTGAGTGTCTTTACGCTGGTGGCGCAAAACAAAGCGCAGTGAAGAGAAACGCCTTTGTGCTTCCAAGCAGAACATATTTTCCCTCAATTATTTCAGTTGTTAGATTTAGAAGACACGGATGAAATCATGGGTGGCTTTTTCGATTTGCAGATTCATTCACATAATAAATTCGCTCATTTATTCGCGCATGTCTGTGGCCATTGTTTTTAGGCAGATGTTGAAAGCGCACAGGTCAGCGGTATAACAAGTGTTCTCCTTGACACCCGCTAAACCTGCAGCTCCTCTGGACCTCGGGGTTTACCGCGTGACAGCTATTAATACAGCTGTTGACACCACGTAATTAAACCAATCAAAAAAACTGTCGCGTATTAAACTAACACTTGTCAAATTGGTCATTGTTTAGAAACTGTACGTTTAGTCCAGAGTCAGGTGCTTTTTAGGGACCCACAGTTTTAGACACATCTCTCCCTCTCTCTCTTGTTCTCTCATCATCCAGCATTATTTCGTCGTTAAAACAGGAGGAACAGATCACTAGGGTTACAGCCTTCTGTGGCCATTTCAGTATCCAAACATGGTGATCTTATCCGTGCACATGATGATTTCATAATTTGCTCACAGACAAAGAGCCTGTGGAGGATCGCTCTGACAAGCAGCGCAGGTCATGGCGAGGGATGTAGTGTTTGTTCTTAAGTGGCCAGTGAATGTTATCTGCTATTCTCCGCCTGTCACAATAGAGCAACAGTGACACTGCGCACATTAATGCACGACTGCATGGAAATTTGCATATGTATGTCATATGATTTTTTTCTTTCTCTCTAGGACTTTGTTAATGTTAATTGCTGTCTTGGGATATTTTAACTTTGTTTTGTTTTTTTCGATTTTATGTTATACGTGTAGCCTATATAGTTTCATTCTTTACAAAAATATAAACAAAAAAAAACTGAATTTGAATATTGCTTTAAATGCTTTTTTTATTTGTATTATTTTTACCAAAACAAAGCAGGACAGAAAAAATCCCCAAGGAATGCATTTAGCACGTTAGGTCGCGTTTCCGAGTCGAAGCGTGAGAGGCTACTGGTTCTGTCAGGATCCAGCTCAGATAAACGCACGCGCCAACAGGTGCCTGGAGAAAATCCCTCGCTTCACGGCGCTGCCGCGGCTCGAACTCTACACGACGAGGCTGTCGCCTGTAATTTCTGGCGCAGAGGGATGGGTTGTGTGGAGGAGAAGTGCTGCGGTCCACCACTGCTCATCTCTGTAGTGACCGTGTGACTGACTGCTCTGTCCAATTGGGTTTGGGCTCGTCTGAAAGAGATCTCGTGAGACGCGAGCGGTTTCTATGAACTTGGCACGAATAGAAAGATGTAATTAAACTGCTTACATGGGCCTCACAAATAGACAGCACTGTCACGATTCTGTGGCGTTACGATTCAAATATCATGGATAATGAGGATGCTAAGATGCTGTTGCTACATTACAGCGCTATATATTGCCACGAAGATGCAAATTGGGAAAATAATTCTGTCTTTTATTTTCTTTTTAAGTATTGTTTCAGTAGTGTAGAAAAATACATACTATTACATTTCCATCCGATACCATCATTATAGCATGGTACAAACATTTGCATAGTTTATTTTCTTAAGCAGTCTCACTTCGTGTATTTGATTAAACAACACTGTAAAATAGGAATATTTTTAAATATTAGTACAGTTTAAAAGAACAGTTTTCTATTTGAATATATTTAAAAGTATAATGTATTCCTGTGATGCAAAGCTACATTTTCAGCATTCTTACTCCACTCTTCAGTGGCATGATCCTATATATATATATATATATATATATAGTTAAACCAAAAGTTATTCAAACAACTTAAAAAAAAAAAAACGGAACAATTTTTGTTTTGACTGTATGCATATATATATATGAAATCAGTCTATATAAATAGAGTGAGTGTATATTATGGTATCACGGCTCTCACATACAATTTCTTGGCCTTCATCTTTAGAAAGTCTTCGCAGGCTTGCAATGCTTTATTCAGCTGTTGACAGAGAGGTTCCTTCACTACTTTAGAGGTCACTCCTAAAGCGCCCTTGCATTATATTCTGCTGTCAGATTGGATGTGTGATTCTGGGCAGCAAAAGACCTCGAGCCCTATGTCATCAATCTAAAGCAATTTCAGCCCTATTGGTTTTTGCGTTTGGACCTTCATTCACATTCCCAGCAGCAGGTGAGCTGGAGACAGCTGGTCTCGCGGTCAGCCTTCCCCGAGTGAAGGACTCTTCAGCTGCCGCAGAAATCGCTCATTCTGCTCAACATGGGGCTGTGGTCTCACACCACCACTCCACCCACGCAAACAATTTAGCCCCGAATCCCAAATCCAACAGATCTATTATGGGATTAAAGGCCTTGTTATCAGGCTTTGTGCTGGAATAATAGCAGAGCGTCACTTCAGATTCATATGTTATTTTCCTTTGTCTTTTGGAAATGAGACAATGTTCTTTAGTGCTGCAGTTCTGATCCAGTCATGTCAGTGTGTGTGCGCGCTGTGTCTCTATTTTCAGGAAGTCAGCTCGACACAACAGCGCACCGCATCTCAAGGCTTCCTCTTCCGCATCACTGAGCCAGATAAAAGCACTGAATCCAGGCACCACCAACGCTGCCATTTGCCCTCCTTGCAACACACACACACACCTGCCAGGTATGGGGTTTGTCTGTCTCACACTGTGCGTCTGTCTGTCTGCATTTGTTGAAAGCTTTCTTTCTGCACCAGACACAGTCAATTAAGGTGCAACAATGAAATAAAGAAATATATCAGGCTGTATATCCTGTCAATGATATAAAAATTAATTATCAAACAATTATATTCTGCTATTGCTAACTTCATTTTTTTTGGACCTCCACCCACTGGGCCACTTTCCTGTAGATGTTTACATTATTATATTTACAGTGCATGGCTCCAAAATATATTTATACAATTAACTAAAAACATGTGACAAACAGAAAATGTCTAAATACACTTTAGTCATTTTTATAATCAAAACTATTTTTCATTAATATATTTATACAAATATTATCTATACACTTTTTTTTTATTGTGGATACAGCTATATTGACAGCCCTAAGTTATATTAAAACTTATTATATATATTTTCTGGGCTCAGAAGTGGGTCATATATCAGAATTCTTGTCTGGGGTTTCTCTTATGGCTTCTGTCAGGGTGTGAAGGATGTATATAATGTATGTTTTTCTGTCAAGGAGGTGTGTGTGGTATGTAAAGGCTTCCTGTCACGCAATAGTTTTATGTTCGGCGTTGAGTCATGACTGTGTGAGCGTCTGTCTGGCCGAGTCAGGATGGGACCGCACCTGTTCCTTCTCACACACGTTTACCTCAGCAACAGTGAGCAATGCAATGACTCCCTATAGTTTTATAGCTACCTCGTGATGGAGGTTAGTCATCGCAGCAGTGTGCAGGAGTCTTCAGTAATGTATCCACAAAAGTGCACCCACATGTTGGCATGTTGCTTAACACAAAATCACACGAGCCGATATGATCCAGCGTGTGGAGTTTCAGTCAGAAAGAAGTTTGCACGATAACAGAGTCGTATTAAACCATCTGCAGCTACACATGAAGTAGTTATATTTTTCTCAATCTGCTAACCAGCTGCTATCCTCACTACTGTTCAAAGGTTTGGGGCTGGTATTTTTTTATATGTGCAAAATGTTTAGACAAAAATACAGCAATATAGTGAAATATTATTACAGTCTAAAAAATTATTATTTTCTGTCGGAATACCCTAGTAAAAAGTAAAAGACTAAGTATAGTTAATATCTATGAACATATTTACTGACAGATAATTCGAGACTACTCATATAAGAATTTTAGTTCAACTTTTATTACTTGTGCACAATGCATATTTCTTATTAATAAACCTAAAATTTTTATGTCACTTTTAATGGGGATTGTGTAATATTTCCCTTCAAATGCAAAATATTAAAAGTGTACCTAAAGTATCCTTGCAATAGTTCCACTTGAGCTCAATCAAATATACTAAGTATGTCTTTAGTTGGACTTTAGTTGCACTACTTCTGCACGATTAATGTGTATTTCACGAGTTCGCACTTCCTTATGATAACAACTAGAGCGTATTTGGCGTGCTGTCCGGGGAGCGAGACCGGATGTCGGCGAACGTCGAGCC
>JAUCNO010001888.1:18330076-18340906 GCA_032353835.1 Enteromius viviparus
ATCTATCTATCTATCTATCTATCTATCTATCTATCTATCTATCTATCTATCTATCTATCTATCTATCTATCTACAATTTCCTATCTATCGTTCTATCTAATGTTCTATCATTTTATTGTTCTGTCATCCATCCATCTATCCATCTATCTATCAGATAAGGCTGAGTTTTCAGATCAAACACGTGTGAGGCTGGAGAGAACAGGAGAGAATGAAAACATTTGCTGGGTAATGAAGCAGCATTGTGTGTGTGTGTGAATCTTTTAAACACTGGGATAAAGCAGACCGCCTCTGTTCTGTCGTGTGCCAGCCTTGTTGAGGCCAGCGTCTGCCGTGACCCCAGTTTGTAGGGTTTTTGTAGAGTGTGTGTGTGTGTGTGCATGTGTGTGAGTGTTGTGGGGGGGCGGGGGCTGGTAATCCTGCTTTTCAACCGGCCCGTTCCAGCCTGGGCACACACAGCCTCTGACCACTCATTATCCTAACAAGAAGGGCCATTTCACCTGCGACTGGAGGCCTTGTACGCTCCTTGTTAGTGTAATCCCTCTCTCTGTCTCTCTCTCTCTCTGTCACACACACTCATACACACACACACACACACACACGCACATACACTCTGCCAGACCCGCTGCCATTCAGAACAAGCAGGTGGCCACTGACGCACATAATTGCTGACAATTTGAGGCAATGAATAAAAATGATCTACATTACTTCTTGCCGAATGTTGTGTGCACTTGGTGCCAAGTGAAATCTATGGAAGAGCCTCTTTAGATAGCGCAGAAAAAGGCCCTATCAAAAGCGCTGCAGAGGAAAGGAGGAGGAGCGGTAATTAATTTCTTAAAGAGTGAAAGAGAGATTTGACACATTCAGAAGACTGCCGTCTCGGGGGGTGTCAGAGAGCAACCAAGAACAACATCTTTCAAACTGTTTCCTCCAGATTGGGCCATATAGCTCTTATACAATCTGCTTTTTCTGTTTTCCACTTAACTTTAGTTTGCTTCAACTGTACTGGTTTGACATAAATATGCATAATGTACACATAAGAAATAAATAAATGGCAAATTACATCTATTTTTTATCTAAGCTGTTTTTTTAGAGAACGATACAATCAAAAGCAATAGACCATATTATTTCACATATAACATGTACAATTTTAGCAATGCCTCACACTATGTTTTAATTTGGTGACACAATAAATTTTATTATAAACGCCTCAATTATAATTATAACAATTCTCAATACAATTTCCCATCAATTTCTACAAGTTCAAAAAAAAACCTGTATATATATATATATATATATATATATATGTGTTTTACAATGTTTCACTGGAAGGTTCTATGGGAAACCAAAAACTGATCTCTCATTGCATCACTGTGAAAACTGCTTAGTAGAGTAATAATAGATGGCCATATTACCAATATATCTTCATATTCACTTATGTCTTTAACTATATGTCATCAGTATGGATTTATACTTTTAGAAAAAGCATTCAAAGATGAGCTCCATTATGTTTATAAATGAAAGTACAATTTCTGAGCAATAACCTCTTCCCATATGGGAGAAAAAAAGTAAGCCTCTCTAAAAGCACAATTGTTTCTTCAACGTGATCAAAGCAAACTCAAATCTCCTGATGTTGATGCTAAGAAAAAGGCCCAGTTAAACTATAGTTCTCAAAAATGTTTGCCAATATACCAAAAAATCTGTGATTTTATAATTCAAATATGGATGCCATTGTTTGTAATCATGTTATAGCTCTATTACTGTATATCAGTGTCTTCATTTATGCTAAGAATTTGCGAGGAGGAAAAAGTGACCTACGTAAATGAAACGCAAGTGAGAAGGAGTATGAAAAATCCTCTTTTTCGAGACTGTTTTCGTTCCCAGCACATGCTATAATATTTATATCCATCAGTTCAATGCATGTTTTAGCAGCAGTTAAGGGATGATGGAGAAGTGTGATTTGAGGTTGGAGGATATTATCTCCAGTGAGCCGTGATCAGATGCAGTAATGACTGAATTGAGTGTGATAATACGGCATTCACCAGGCCTAATTTCACTACCTCCAATTACAGAACAATACATAACCTCTGCATTCACAGTCAAATTACTGGAGATCAGAGAGGGTCACGGCAGCCCGTCTGAGACCGAGGGGAAGAAAGCAAACAAAAAAGCCCGGATCTCCTTCACGTCTAGTCAAACGCTGATCCAACATGTGCTCTAGTGCGTCAGTGCATGCATGTAAGCATGTTTGACCCCGGCAGACCCGTTAGTCTTTATTAACACCTGCCTAACGGAGTGCTGACGAGCCCAACCTGGCACAGACTCAACCTGTGACATCGGCAGTTAGCAGCCTCCATTTCACACATGATTAATCTGAGAGAGAGAGAGAGAGAGAGAGAGAGGGAGAGAGAGGGGAGGAAAGGGTGGCCCGTGTTCGGTCCGCATGGCTAAAAGGTCTTTTGAATTCCTGTGGAGAGAGCCGCGGGCAGAGTGAATGTAACCGGTTGGGGGTCACTGAGTCTTTGTGTAATTGAGGCAGTGGCAGCCTCTCTATCCTCTCCTCCTTTCAAATGGAGCGAGGGATTGTGAAGTGTGGGGAAGAGTGCTTGGAGGAGGGGTCTTTTTTTGAATGTTTTTATGAAGGGGAGGTTAAGTTGACAAGAACGGAGTGAATGTGTTCTGCTTATTTCTGCGGCACGGCGTCATAACACTCTCTACATCTTTATTGAAGCAGTAAAGCATGAGAGGATGTGTGTTACAGCAATTTTACTTCATGCGGTGACTCATGCGGTCACTTGATCACATTTGGTACAATCACATGCCAAACACCTAACTTGATCATTGAGATTTGGCAAGATAAACAAACATATTAATAAGCAGTATCATCAAGATGCTTTTGAATTTTCTTTTTTTATTTTGAAAGTTTTCACACCCTGTGTGGTAACATTATATTTTACACGTATTAGTTGCTTATAAGCATGCATATTACTAGAATATTAGCCTGAATATTATTGCTGATTCTTTATCTACATCCCTAATCCTACCAACACCTGAACTTAACAACTATTAATAAGCAGCAAATTAAAGTTTATTATTTATTTTTTAACTATTGAGGGAAAAGTCCATATAGTTAACAAGTGTTACCTATTCTTAAATTTTACCTTCTGTTTTTATTCAATTCACTATTAATTCTCATTATTAACCAGCTACTTATTAGAAGGCGTGTTACTAATGTTAGCTGTTTACTAGTACTTAATCCTTTATTCTGCATAATAATATTTTAAATCCTTTAATCTAATACTCCATTCATAGCAACTACTAACTATTAATAAACAGAAAATTAGGAGGACTTAGGAGAATTATTATTATTACAATCCTTCTTACAATTGTGTCAAATTGAATGTTGGTCATCTTGGAGACGTGGTCACCGTTCTTCTGGATTAAGTCTGTCTCAGTTTGTTTCTTCATCTGATTCCAGACAGACTGATGATGATCAGATCAGATCTCTGTGTGGAGCACTGGCTGCTGTCAGACAATAATCTCACTGCATTATTACAATTAATAATGTTTGGAAATGGAAACTGATATTTCCAACTGACACGCTACCGCAGAAGATGGAAATAACCCACTTAAAACCAGCTTTTGTTGCTGAAAACTCTAGTGGCCTAAGACTTTTGCACAGTACTGTATGTTTTAGAGATCATTTAGAATAGTAAAAGCTAGAACATAGAGGGATTTTTTAGGGCACAGTAAAGTGCTGACCGAAAAGATTACTTTTCAGAATGTTGGCAGTATTTAATATGTGTTATTTCCCCATCAGATCCTTATGATGATGATCCAAATACTTCAAGAGCTCAATTATCCTGTGGTCACGTCACTGATCCACCGACACTGAGTGATTACTGCAGAATACAGCTGACTGATGTAAGTGTGCTTGTTTTTACTTTTTTAAAGCAGTTCACTTTCATGGAGACCCCACACTGCATCACAATGTTGACACAATGGAGGGTACTCCAGCGTGATTTTCATCTGGAGCATGTGTTGAATTATTCCAATCTTATTGGTGCTGTGTCACCCCCTGATGAGTGACACCACAACGCAAACCTATAAAGCTCTCTCTGTTCTCTCATTACCTCTAAAAGGCTTCAGGAAGGAGGTCCTGATGCCACAGTGTTCATGTCACTGAGGGCAGGTACCTCTTGGGAGAAGTGGCTGGTCCATACCAACTCAAAGTGTCCCAACTCCTTTATTGTGCCCTCAAGAATTCACCTGTTATCTCCACCACTTAAAGTAGTAAGTTAGGGCGCTGCATTTTCCAGTGAGCTCCTTGGTCAGTTTGTTGCAGCACTAGAAGCCTCTTTGGAGGGTATTAGAGGATATGTGTTTGATTGTCCCTTTTACCAGTCATCTTCTTCCAGGCACTGGGCACTCTATTCCAGATCCACCAGAGGCCAGTTTCAAGAAGATGATTCAAGATTTTTGGCAGTGTTTTTTGGCATATAGAGAGGAGTACAGTACTCAGTTCAGTTCTTGTCCACCTTGCTTTAATGGGGGCCTGTTCACAACATTTAGTCAAAAGCAGGCCCAGGTAAAATAGCCCATAGCACAGGGGTGACCAATTCTGCTCCTGGAGATCGACTCTCCCGTAAAGTTTAGCTCCAACTCTAATCAAAAACACCTGAAGCAGATAATTAAGGTCTTCAGGATCACTTGAAAATTAAAGGCAGGCGTGTTTGATTAGAGCTGGAACTGAACTTTCAGGACAGTCGATCTCCAGGAGCAGGACTGGGCAGCTTTGCTACAGAACATGTTGCTCTTTCATATTTCTGAATGAGACTGGTTGTTACATTCAACTTTAGATCTGTTGCATCTCAACTGTGCTGTGAGGACATACAGCTATCTGCACTGTGATTGGCTGAATACCTCAAGCGTCTGATGGAAATGTCCTGTCCCTTACCATAACGTGATGCTGCATCCTGGGGCTATGACACCAAAACAATAAAGCACATTACAAAGCAGGCATTTGCTGATCCAGTGAGACATAATTACTGATGATCATGACTTAGTTCTGTGTTTTTACACGTGGTGTTTCATCACGCCTCGTAAACATAACACCATGTCTGCATTCGTGATCGGAGAAACACCCCTTCACTGCTCAAAACTCCCGTCTGAATAGTAACCAGCAGCTTCTTTTAATAAGAAAAGCTCACTATCTTTAAGGTTGTGAGTCTGAAGCAACAGACTGTTCTTGCAGAGGAATAGAGGTATATAATCCTTAGCATAAGAGACTCAGGTTAACTTACAACTTACACATAGAAATATTTATTTAGATAAAAATTATTAGTCCCAAAACAGAGTTAACTTCTTTTTTTTTGTTTCTTCACTGGAAAAGTGAAAGTATCTTGAATTCAATCAGCTCAGAATGCAATCAAACATAGACAGTAATAAAGAAAATATTAACAATTTGGGACTGTTTCAGTTGAACCTTAAACAACGATCAGTGTCCCTTTTTTACCACACTGAAAAGATTCACATTCACAGTCAGTTGAATCAAATCAGTTCACATCAAATTCTGAAGAGTTCACTTCGAAAATCCAGAAAAATTATACTCAGTCCATTCACAAGCCAGAATGTTGCAAAATAAAGTATATGAGTCTCTTTGTGGGGAAATTCACAGTTCCACAGATGAATGTTTCTTTAAAGCACAGGTCACTCTTTATACTCATTGAAAAGAAAAGGTGACTTTCTTACCAGCGTTCAATGAAAAATATATAAAGTAATGTACATCACCATCCTTGGGAACGGAGTGCCAAAAGGTGTCTGGATAACAGTTGCCCCCGCGATCTAGAAGGCCACAGCTAAGTTTGATGAGGCCACAATTCTGTCCAATGAAGATCAGCCAAGAATGAGAAGAATACACAAGACCATCCAATGAATTAGCTAACACTTCAAATAAGCAATGGCATCCACCACATTTTGAGTTCATTTGAACTAACAATTACAAAACTCTGAATACAAATCACACACCAAAAAAACATGGGAGTATTCATCTTCAGCCCTGAATAACTCAAACAACTTCAACAGGCCTGTTGTCCTGTGCTTGCTTCATGCACAATCACAACGACACAATTGCTACGTCACTAATAGTATCAGGCTTGTTAAGATGAATGTAGACGTTAACCCATCCAAGTGCACACACACAGCAGTGAGAAGTGATCAACCACACACACACCGTGAACACACACCCGGAGCAGTGGGCAGCCATTGCTGTGGCGCCCAGGGAGCAGTTGGGGGAACGGTGCCTTGCTCAAGGGTCTCACCTCAGTCGTGCTATTGAAGATGGAGAGAGCGCTGGTTATTCACTAACTCCACCCACAATCCCTGCCGGACCTTGGACTCGAACCCACGACCTTTGGGTTACAGGTCCGACTCTCTATCCATTAGGCCACGACTTACACGACTATCCATTAGGCCTTCACTTATATCACGTTCTCTATTATAGATCAGTGGTTGGGAGCCACTGGTTTAGAGCCTCGTGATACATGCGTGTCTTCACGTCAACAGCAATGGATGTAGTCAAAATGTGGACAAGCTCAAAATATTTTACACATGTTCACACCTGTACAAAGCGTAGTCCACTCGAGAAAACATGTTAATACCAGGTGTAAACAGGGCCATGATGCAGACTATCAGCTTGTTAGAAGTGATCTATGCGAGTGATGAATTGACATGGTCCCTACCCGGTAAAGTTTACTTCAGTTCGTGACATTCATTTGCATGGATTTGCTCTGGTGGAGGGTGTGAGGGCTGAAATTGGTAGCCTGTGGTTTAGAGTAGTAAAATTTCCTCTTGTTATAAAATGTCAAGCATAGTCATAGATGAAGTAGGATCCACTGCTAAGGAGTATATTAAGCAGAATCACTAACAACATCTCAGACTATTAGGGGTCAAACATTTAAAGGGTCATGAAACTATTCAGATTATAGCATTGTTATAAAACTGCTTGCATTAAATTCAAATCATTGTTTTTTCCCTTCAAAAGCACCACTGGCGTTTTGTGCTACTTTTGTCTAGCGAGTTGAAAGTCTGCATCATATTGATTGCACAGTTTGTGACGTGGCAAAGGACTATAGACTTGGATTACGCATTGGTGCCTCATAATTATTTATGAGACTGTGTTCTTATCTTATGAGAAGACGCTTAATCATTCACAACAGCATGTGTTGATTTGGTATGACAGACATTTCAGATTGTCAGATAGCATGTATTAACTGACAGAAGTGTTCCTGGATCATGGGGAATGTTTTTGCTTTTTAAGAGTGAAAACATCTCTCGCTTTAAAAGATCATTCACTTTGAGCATAAGCAGTTTTTACAGCTCCTGCACATAACCCATCAAAATTCATTCCTTAGGATCCAAACATAGATGAGTTTAGAAGCCACCAAACACTTCCATGTTTTCTCTATTTAAAGAGGGTTACATGACTAGCTACACGAGTAAGTATGGTGACACAAAAGAAAACATGGCCGTTTTCTAAGTGGATAGTAAAAGAGAACTACAATGAATGCCAGAAAAGCACTTGGCAGTACTTTGACCTCGGCTCAGTACTATAATCACTGTTAAAGTGCAGAAAAGTATGAAAAAATGCTCTATAGGTCATTAGTGGTTCAACCGTAGCATTATGAAGCTATGAGAACACTTTTTGTATTGAAAGAAAACAAAAATAAACACTTTACTCAGAACTGCGTACGCTAACAAGATGCAGTCCTGAAAAGTGCTACAGTGATGTCATGGTGCCGAATCATTGAATAAACTCTTTTTTGTTGTTGTTGATGTTGTACAGTATTGTAAAGTAGATTATTATTGTACTTATTTATTTATTTATTATTTTGAAAACTGAAATTATTATTATGGGCAAAAACCATGAGAGGGAGAGAATAGAAGCTGGATCAGGTTCCTTGGCATTGCAATCACAGAAAGAGGAGAAAAACTTAATAATTAAATGACAAAAAACTTTTTTTATCACCAAGTCATATATTTATCTTCTGTCGACTTGATTACTGTAATGCCATTTTTCTGGCTTACATTAGGGTTATATTCACTTTTAGGTAAGAACGGCTGTGGCCACAAAACAGCTAGTGTTGCTGCTTGATATTGCAACCTGTTGTGTCTTACCATATTAGTTTAATGTATTAATTTAATTACGAACATACTGGAAATAAAATTAGTATTATAGTTTATTATAAAATTTTATATTAATATTTAATTTTAAATTTAATGTAGAATCAACATTAAAAAAGTATATTTTTAAAAATGTGTTTAATATGAACTTTCCCCCCTAATATTCAACCAGTGACTATACCTATTAAATATTACAGTATAGTTAAGAGCTATAAATCTAATTATAAACTAGTTTAAGTGAACTTAAAACATTCTTGACATAAACCTAAATACCATAAAACCATAAAAATATTTACCTGTACTTACCTACAGCCAGTAGAAAATATCATTTAATAAAGTTATGTAACACTAAATTCTATATTAAATTCACCCTACATTTTTATGAAGTTGAAGGATTGAATGGTTGTTTTTTCCAGTTTTTAAAATTATTTTTGTAATATTTTGTGTAACATTAGACCAGATGATCTAATAAATTGGTATAAAAAAATAGTTTAAAATAATAATTATAATTAGGGCTGGGTATCAAGTTCAATACTTTTTAGGTACCGACCGAATTGCCTCGATACAACCGAGTATCAAAAAATCAAACTCAGGGTATCATTATCAGTATTGACATTAATTGATATAAATTGAAGTATAAAATGAAAGGGTACGAATAATCCTAAAATATATTTCATGATAAGAAACCTAAAACATTTTTCTTCCCATTATTTTATTTCAAATTAAAGATGTACAGACTCTGGAGGAGCTGAGTTTATGTGTGCTGTCTCGGCTGGAGGATGTGGTAAAGGAAAAGCATCATTGGAGGGAGATTACAGAGGCCCAAGTGCAGCTGCTCAGAGACTTTGCCTTCCAGGAGTGGCTTTGTTCTCAGAGCCTGGAGCACTACTATCACACGTGAGTTCACAAACACATCACTGCCACTAAAAAACATCAACAGCTATGTGTACATCAGCTTACTAGTGGGAAAATAAGAAGGAATCACATTTTAAGTGATTTCGGAGTTTATTGTTTGTGATGACAGAGTGAGGTAGGGCTGAGCGATTAATTGAAATCGAGTCACAATTAGGACTTGAGAAAGCCTGTAGTGTGGATGCGATAAGACTGTTTTCCAAGTGAGTGAGCACACCTCTGAGTGAAAAGATGTACAAGGACAAAATTGGCAACGAACCCCCTATTTCCCTTTTAGGTTAAATGAATCAAAAAATTTACAAGAGATATTTACAACAATAATAGCAAAGGTGAATTCTGCGAAACAATATACAAAAGGTACTAGTTGAAATGAAGAAACATGGAAGAACACGGTAGAAAGTCTAAACGACGAGCAATGGCACTATTCATTTTTAACCCATCAAGTTCAGGAGAGTACTCTGCCAATGACTCTAAGCGTCGGAGCGGGACACATATGCCTTAAACATGGAGTATCAGTAACATAGTCAGTATCTCCGAGCTTTTCTCTGACCACATAAGGAACCAGCAAATACCAAGAGGGGAATTTCCTCGTCCCGGTCTTTTTGTCTATCAATACAGAAAATTCGTAATGTTAGATGAAAGCGTTCAATGCCTTGTGACTGTGTATGGTAGGCGCTGGGTACTTGATGCTTAGTTTTCAATCGCTTCATCACCTTAGCAAACACTCTTGACTTAAAGTTGGTGCCTTGGTCAGATTGAATGTATTTGGGCATACCGAAGGTTGAAAATTTTACAATTCCTCTGACAATAATAGAGACCTCGGGAGAGCCCAATGGTATTGCCTCTGGAAATCTAGTTGTGGCACGCATTAATGTCAGAAGATAAGAATTACCAGCCTTAGTTTTTGGTAATGGACCCACACAATCAACCTACCGATCCCACACTTTTTGGAGAGTTCTCTTTCCTATCATTTTTGCATTTCAACGAAGGGCAAGTGGCAATGAGATGACCGATTTTGTGACAGTAAAAACACCCACGGCTTTGAATTCTAGCAGTGCTAGACATGTTCTTTGATGCCGCTGTATCTTTAGAACCACGACCTTGATCAGTGTGCAAGTACGAATTCATCAGAAAACACAGCAGCTCCAGAGAGGGTCCAAACGTTTTGCTATTTTTAAACTCCACCAATAATATTAACTCCTTGAGCTGATCGAGTCAAGTCAAGTCAAATTTTATTTATAGAGCAGAAGTTTAACACAACCGTAGTTGATCCAAAGTGCTTTACAATAAATATAAACAGCAAAAGGTAAAACAAATATAAGAGTAAAATTCATAACACAAAAATTGAACACAAACAAATTATGCAAAATACATACACAACATCACCCAAATGCTAATGTGTACAAATATGTCTTTAAGCTCGATTTAAAAAACATCCAATGATATAGAAGCTCTGATGTGCATTGAAAGACACTTCCAGAGTTTTGGGGAAACTACTGAAAAAGCCGATCACCCTTGGTTGACGTTTTACAACATGAACGGGGGACGGATAAAAGTAACTGATCATTAGATCTTAAAGACCTAGCAGTTGCATAGGGTGTGATAAGATTACAGATATAGTCAGGAGCAGAATTATGCAATGCCTTATGTGCAAAAAGAAGAATCTTAAAGTGCCCCTATTATGCCATTTTAAAGGTGGCTAATATTGTTTTATGAGTGTCTTAAAACAGGTTTATGTGT
>JAUCNO010001888.1:18352171-18371110 GCA_032353835.1 Enteromius viviparus
ACGAATTAGTACGAATTGGCACAAATTTGGCACCTTGTACGAATATGTACGAATTGCTCGTGAGACTGTGTTGAAACTGCACATTATATACACGTCAAACACATGCATGCCAAAGTCATTTTTTGCATATCAATGCCACGTGTTTACTCTTTTATTTGGCCTCTTAAAATAATCAGTAACTAGAAGTTTGCTGATCTGATAACAGCTAATAGTGAGTTAATAGTAAGAACTTGACCTGTGTGGGTGAACTAACCTGTCAATGGCTTGTGCTTAAAGAAAACAGCTCTTCATTCAAGTTGCTGGAGCCAGTATTGCTTTGTCGAGTTGCTCAAACAGAATGTCACAATGTTTTCAGTCCAAAATTAACCCATGTATGGCTTGCGGCTTTCTTTCAGTTGTGTTTCCACACTGAAATATTATAGGAGGAAGTATTTTACTAACAAAACAAAGACGCTGTGCAGCTTTAAGGCATAAAGTGAAGCAGTCGATCGCAGAGTCAGATGTGTATTTGTGTGTGTGTTTTATTGGTAAGAGTGAGACATTTGTTTTAACTGGCTGAGGTAATGCTATTGTGACACATCTCAGTGTTTGCAGGAAATGCCCAAGGCTGGGAAAAGCATTCCTGAGCCCATCACGTCACAGACAGCGCAGGGACTGAAGGGGGTCTGGGAAGATTGCTGGGTGCGGAGGTGCTCTGCTGGGATTTCAGGGATATTGCATCAGGAGATGTTTTGGTCAGATCTAACCACTTGCAAGCTAACATGCACTCCTAAGATGAGTGTATCATATATGATTTAATAATCATTAACCATTCCATAATGTGTGTACAGGTCCACATCCCGTTTTTAAAAGTGAGCAGAAAATATACATAATACACTGTAGAGCATTCAGTAGCTATTCCACTCCAAACACCCTGAAACCTACGCACTGACATAAACTACGTGAAACTTATTCTCCAAAAGCCACATAAGGATCCACTGACATCTACAGACCACAAATAAAAACAGAAGGTTTCCCGCTTGTGGAAATTCTCCCTAAGACCTGTGGATTTGCATTCTCACACATAACACTGTTGTGAGCGTGTGGTTGTTTACTGCCATCCCTGAGGGAACGTAAGCCCTGCAGGTATACAGCTTACTGCACAACACCTGTTTAAACTATAATGAGCTCTTAAGAAGAGAACAGAAGCAGGGTGTGAGAACAAAGATCTCAGCTCTCTGTGCTAATACCTCAGATTACACCTGAGATGAGCACACAGCTGACTGTTTACAGTGGCCCGTTAAAGTATTTAAGTCACAAATAAAATATCTGAATGCCACCGATTTGCATATGAGCTTTGAGCTCTGAACACATTTCACTTGTGTTACATTTCTTTCAAATAAAGTGTGATTAGTTTAATATTTTTGTATTGCAACGACAACCAGATGTTTGAAGTGTAACCTACATTTATAAATATATCATTCCCACTGTATGTATATATATACTGTGTATATCATTTTTTGCATGATTTTTATATGCATGTTATAAACAGAAACGTGCAAAGGCATAAATAATAGTCATTCTGATATATAATGATAATTATGATGAACTAATTACACAAAGAGTCATTTCATAAAATGAGCTAATCACATCATTGAATAAACAACTGAATAATTTTCCTAGTTTGGACAATTTGTTCAGTTGATTATTAAATGATGTAACTGATCTAATAAATGTAGTCATGTCTTAAATATTACATTATTTTATGATATGCCTGGTTAGTAAAATTGGAAAGTCATAACACATACTGCTTTGCATGTATAAATCAGTTTTAAGTGTGCAAACATTCATTCAATGTGCACACTGAGAGATGTTAAGTGATATTTTATCAGAATGGCTCAGATTAATCAGTAGCCTGAAGGAGATTGAGTTAAGGCGTCTTAGGCAGTAATCCCTGTGTGTATGTGTGTGTAATTGAGACAGCCCTTTAACCCTTATTAGCAGTAGCCCAAGGGATCTGACACATACGCTTTGTTGTTCTCATTGTAATCTCTAAATATACTCCAGTTGTCTCCGTTCATCCTATATATCCCTCGTAAGTCAGGACATTACGTGTTAGGTTAAAAATTAAAATTTAACTTAAAATGTAACTTTTATACAGGAAATATTTTGATGCAGTTTGAGTGTTGAAAGAAATTCACTTACAATGGACGTCTAAGGGGCCACTATCTAACTAAAGTATGTGAAAAGATGTGAATGTATGAACAAAATGTATGTATTTCTAAATGTTCTTTGAACGATAGAAACATCCTTCTCAACTGTAAACTTTAATAGCAAATTGCATCTTTGCAAACTATATTAATAAATCATTTTTGCAAACTAAATGATATATATATATATAATACAAGTTAAATGTCCATACCTTCTTACACTGTACAAAGAACTAAGGATAAACATTTCACTACATCACATGTAATATGTTACAAATAAAGCACCTTGAACATAAGTAATACTTTATCTGAAGACAAGATTTGAACAATGAGAGAACCTTGCAAGAGAATATAAGCATGTAACATGCCAACTCACTTTTGTTTGTTGCAAAATACTGATGAAAACTGATATGAAAGCAAATGATGTTAGCCTACAGTAGCATATCAAGGAGCTGTAAAGATACAGCTGGTGACACATGCTTATCTAAACTTGTATAGACTTCTATCGATTTTACATAAAGCGAACTTAAGGGCAGACCAATCCAAATGTAAAAAATTATATTTACGAATCCGCTGAGAACCCCGAAGGGCGGTTTTGTCAGATTCAGCTATCTAAAGTGTAGCTGAGTAAACATGTGCATTCATGCAGGGAAGTTCAGAGACTGTCAGAGATGCTAAACGCCGAAGGCCCCTCGGTGCGCCTCTTTATCCCCCACTCCAGTTCGGCACTCGCAGGCTGTTTATATGTACGCATACGTGCCTGCTTGTGTCTGCATGTGTGCGTCCCTGACTTCTCCCAAGGCAGAAAGCCTTGCTTTTTCATTTCAGCAGTGGGAATAGGGCGTATGAATAGGCCAGTGAACGGCTATATCACATTATTAGTAATCATATCTGCTTAAGCCAAGCCTGCTGCTCCAGATGGCTGCTTTCAAGTGCAAATGAAGCAGTGAGACGAGGCCGCCTTTAATACGTACTCACGATTCACAAATAGCCATTGATTTTTTCTGTGTCCCCCTCCATCCAGCCAGTCTGCCGGTATTGAGCTCGGATTAAATGGTCTCCTGGGTTTTTAAAAGGAACATTGATTCTTCTAATTAATTGTGCGCCGTTCAGAAGCAGAATGCATAAACTCGTTCGTATTTGCACTTCAAGTCAATTATTTTGAGTTCGGCCGGACAGGGAACAAACAGGCCCGACGTATACGAGGAGCTGATGGGAGTCATTTTGTTTCCTCGGCAAGTGTGAATACTCAAATGAAAGAGAGTTATTTCCATTTTAGCTGTATGTCTGAATGGGAGTTGACAGAGGAAGAGGTACAGTCGCCCACTGGGATTTCAGACGCCGTATGAATAACACATGGACGTTTTTATGAGCGCGCTTGTTTTAATGTATTGACAAATGCCTACTTTTCATACCTCATCATTATCTTAAATAAAATACTTTAGCACTGCTCTTAGAAGCAGGCCATGAATCTGTGATGATGCATTTAACGGTCATCAGCATCGGAAATCCTCAAAAGTTTTTTATGTTTTATAATTTTTTTTTCATGTATACAATTATAACACAATTATAACACAATTATAACACAATTATAACATAATTATAACATTATTATGGGAAGTGTCCTGCCATGCAACAAAGTTCAAAATCCTTCAACTTCATGCAAATAAAGAGCGACTTTTAGGAGTGAAAGTCGATAGGAAAGAAGACAGTAGATCGCCTGTGATCGTTCTCTGAAAAATGGACTTTGGTATGTACTTGGTGTGCACAAAATACACGCATGCATATATGAAATTTGTTGCCATGCATGTGATATGCAATTTTAACGTACATATAATACGCATCTACCCCACAACCCTAATCCTACCCATCACGTCTGTAAAAGTCAATTTGTGCGTATGTCAATACCACAAGTTTTTGTTTTTATTAGGCATGCTATTTATTGAGGTTAATGATATCGGGGAGTAGATAAACCAATGCAATGGAAAAACTACTAGTTTTTCATTCATTTTTGTTTGTATTTACAGATTTAATTTAGATTATATTTAAGGTCCGTTCACACCAAGGACGATAACTATGGTAACGATAAAGATATAGTTCTAAAATCATTCTTATTATTAAAAATAGCAGTCAACACCACAGCAATAATGCTAAAAGCATAGAGAAACTATATAGTTGGAATCACTTTCAGAATGATTTTTGACAAACATGGACACCCAATCAGAATCTATAATAATAAAAAACAGACAATGTCGTCCTCTGGTGTGGACGCTAATAATGTTGTCTGTATGGTTATGGTTCTTGGTGTGAACAGGGCTTTAGACTTTATATATAGCCTACACGTTTGTTGTACTATCCCATTCACTGCTCTCGAAGTTAACCCAACTATGACGACTTCTGCTGCTGAGAAACACGGAAATGTGGAAAAGGTCCATTGTTTGACGGATTCAAACCAGGATGTGTTGTGGGAATTAGCTTTCCTGGCGAGCTGCCGAGAGGCCAGCGGCGTTATCGGTGTCCGTTCTTCTCACGAGCCCTGTACACCTCCGCGCCAGAGCGAAAGGTCCTCTCAGCGCTGACAGCTTTGCTATTTAAGACGGGGACGGGTCCGTTCCTCCAGATTGTAAGAGTGCTCGAAGAAGCGTATTACTCTCCTGATACTTCATTAATCTCCATCAAACGCGGCGACACTGCCACGGCTGACAGCGGGGACAAAGCAGGGTGCTGCTCTCCTCCCAGCTCAGATAATGCGTGTTTTACAGTAGCCCAGATGTCCACACTCAATAAAACATTTGAGGGAATCAGGCGAGGTGTGTTTGGGGATGTCTGTATTGACTGGCTGCTGTGTGGAGACAGCGATACGGGGGCTGCTCGTCTCTGATTACAGAATTAAAAGAGTGGGCTGACAGAGCGACTGGCAGGCCGAGGGACGGGGATAATTGTATCTGTGGAGGGATTTGGATTTGACCAAAGTGTGCCATCCTGATTATCTCATGCAGGAAGAGCTGCACGACTGAAATGAGACTTGGATTAACCTTTATTTCCTTTTGCTGTTTGTTTTTCTTGAGTGAAGAAAAAAGGAATACCCACCGTTGAGATGCTGTTACTGAATACAATGAATGTTCAGCTTTAGGAAAACAGTGAGAAGCTGATCTAATAAAATCATTAAAGTCTTACTCATGTAATATATAACTACTTTAAGATGACTTTTCATGAAACCTTTTTAAAATTTACCATTAAACATACCATGATTACATAAAAAAACAAAAAGAAACATCAAAATCATAAAATGTATTAAAGTGGGCTCAGTGTAAGAACGACTGTGGGTTTGTGAGTTGATAAAAAGCTAATAATAATAATTTTAGGCTTCTAAAAATCATACAAATTTCAAATAAATATAATTTAAATACTACAAAATCTACAAAACTGAAAACTGTGAATGTGTGTAAAAAAAATTTAGTTTTTGTAATTTACAAGCAAAAACCAGAGCACCAGAAAGACCTCCAGCCAGAACTCAAACCACACTAAAAAAATTCTGTAAAATTCACAATAATAAACAGCAGCTGTGGTTGCCAGAATTTGACTGTAAAAACAACTGTAACAACATTTTAGGTTGTACCGTTTTTAGGTTAAATTTACAGTTAAATACCGTAATTTCATGAACTGATATAATGTTAATTTGCCAACCTATTAAAGCACTGAAATCTGTTTTGTAGCTGTGAAATACACTGATAAGCACCAAATGCAGGTGATGATGAGAAAGTCACATGATGAACCAAAGCCCATCACAAGCAGCCTTCAAATATGAAGATATATAGAATTCACACAAACACTGAACACCATCAGGGTGAGACTCATTAAACCTGAATATGCTATAAACATTCATTTAACAACATTACATGTAACATACAATCCTAATAAACATAACTGATAAAAAGAAAACAAGAAACAGTTAATTCAAAGAAAAAAACTCAAATTCAAACAAAATTTTAAGCGCAATGCAGGGAATTCTGGGAATGTCATTTTACAGTTTTTCCCTGTATATTAATGATATATTATTTATTCAGTAATTTTGTAGGGCCCTGGAAAAGTCTTTTTTTTTGTTTGTGCATATTAAAATTTTAGTTGATTTATAGAAAGATAAAGTTAGTAGTTTAAGTGTGTAAAAGTGCATCAGAACAAGCCATGGGATTTCATCATTCATGTCTGTAACACAAAGATGTAGTACAATCAGGAGTTTCAACTAAACCATAGAAGCTGAACCACTTTAATAGAACATCATTTTTAAAAATTATATTCTGGCATTGATTTGTAACAACATTTGTGTGTAATTTAACCTTACATGGAGCAGGAAGTTGAGCCACTTGACCACTTTTCTTTTTTTCAAACGCCATATTAAATCTGAACTGATTAATATTATCATAAAATATAGATGTACACCCTTAAAAATAAAGGTGCTTTAGAAGCGGAGCTATATAAGAATGATTTTTGGTTCCACAAAGTTTCAGTCAATGTTTTTTTTTAAAGAACTATCTTTTTCTTACCGTTTTAAGAACCTTTCACAACAAACAACCTTTTGTGAATTAGAAAGGTTCTTCAGATGTTAAAGGTTCTTTAGACAAAGAAGGTTCTTCTATGGCATGGTGAAGCACCTTTATTTTTAAGATCGTACCTCTGTATAATTTTGAACTACCCAGAGAAAAGGTACCCCAAGCACTCTCCCCTACAGTACGTGTGTGTAATGGAATGGTAATGACTCGACGGTGTGATCACATTCTCTGCAGGAATCTGGAAAAAAAAACCACACAATCGGCCCTGAGCTCAGAGCACTCTCTTCCGCACACGCTCTACAGAGAGACTGCATAAATTGTCATCTTTCTCATATTTACGAGACAAAGTCTGAGCTGCTGATGCAGTGTAGTATAGTATTCCTGGCTGAAATTGCACTCTCAGATATGGGAAAACAAAACCGTTTCTGTATTACTGTGTCTGTACTTCAGGGCGAGATTGAATAGAAGATGTGTATGATAAAAAAAGAGAGAGGGATGACAGAATATTTTAAATTGTAGTACTTTACATGTTTTGATTGTAGGTCATAGAGAGGGATATTTTGGCTCGCTCCACGGGAACACTGGGAAACCATGCATACTGATTTCTGTGCCTGATTTTCATCCCGTGAAAACATACACACATATTCCTTTGTGATTTCAGCAATTTATTGTATAATCCCCATTTTCTTTTCTTAGCGAAAGAGGATTTTAGGTATATGATTGATGGGTTCGGACTGCTTTTTATGTTTTAATCTTCATTCGAGTCTCACCGCTGCACAGCCTAAAGTCACATTCTGAAAAAATGGGTCAGCTGAGCGGGAACGGTTTCCTTCTTCGGGATCGGCCTCCTTGCAGCATTTTTTCTGCGGCCACTGAGGTTTCTCCCATTAAGAAGTTCACAGGGAGATAAGTAGAGGTTGGGTTTCTTCTCTCACTCCCAGGGCCGAGTTCTGCTTGCGCTAGCCAAAGCTGAAACCCATTATTGAGGCCTGTTTGTCAGACCTAAACGAGCTAGGAACGACAAGTTGTTTTCTGTGGCTTGGCTGCGATGTTTTGTTTTGCATACAGTGACACTAACATTTCTGGAACAATAATAAAGTTATTTAGAACTGCGCATATGTTCATAAGACAGAACATCATAAACCGCTCTCGCATGTCAACACGTCATTGCGCAGAGACGCCGGGAATGTAAGGGCCACAAGCAGAACTCGATTGACTTTGGTGGATAAAATACACATCAGAGAGACTCCAGTTGTGTTCTCCACTCCGGGCTGCTTTCATTTGATTTAATTGTAACAGATTTGTGAAATGAAGAGGAAGGATTAGAAGATATCAAAGAGCGATTAGTGGCTGGTTTTTTGCTGTCTGCGCTACAAATGTTGTCATAGTCATCCATCAGCTGGTGCCACTCCGCCCGGAGGCAGAAACCACAATGGCACCACACCAAGCAAGACAGACAGAAAAAGGACTGCACCCATGAAAGGCCGAGTTCTGCTGCTATAAATCATACCAGCGCAGCGTTAACCCTAAAATATTTAGAAAAATACAAACAATCTCCGACATGAACTATTGTGGGGTCGGTGAGAGATAAACACATAAATATTCATGACAATTCTAAGTGCAAACAATGCAATAGATTTTTAAATACAAAACCTAAGAACGACGCCGAACTGGACAAGACATTTAATTAAAGGTGCATTTTTTGTTTTTATTTGACCAAACCGTATGACAGAGGGGGACAGTAACAGGAAAAACAATCAAAAGCGGTTGCAGTATGTTAAGCCTACGAGGCTTGGTCTGACACATTAATAGAAAAAACGCTCATATAAAATGACCACTCACCAAAAAATGTTTTCATTTATATTAAGTGGATTGCTGACATATTGAGATCACATGACCAGACCAGATTTTTGTAGGCCAACCCTGCATGCTTCCTTCCACAAAAAAACACCATTTTACCATTTGCTTTTAAATGATTGCAGAAATAAGCTTTGTGAGCAAAAAAAAAAGTTATTATTCTGTTTTTGTTCAATCAACTTTTGAATCTAGAATTTTACATAAATTCAATCGCCAGAAAGAAAGAGCTAAACACAGGCCTTAAACAATCCACACTGTCTACAACACTCAAGTTTCCGACGGCTTGATATAAAGACATTTTCTCTTAAAGGCTTAGTTAGAACAAGAATATAGAACACATAAACGCACAATTATCAATATAATAAGGTTATAAAAGTGGACTAGTAGGTAGATGAATTTACTGGTGCATTGTGAAGACTAGTCCCATTTAGCCACTTGTTGGCAACCCTTTTCCATGGGATAAAACCTTCGGAATCTCACTGGTAATAGTAGGTCAGACCTGAAATGTATGTGTCCACACAAAGGAGACATGCAAAAAGTGCTGTGTTGAATGGAAACTACTTCCAGCAAGAGTCTGAAGTGTTCGTCTGATGTACACATTTACTCTAATTTAAGGCCACAGTTTGTGAATTGTAGTAAAGTGATGAATCAGACTCTGCGAAGTCACAGATCTAGAAACAGTGACAGATCAGATCTAGCTTTTTAGTTAAAAAAAAAGCTAGATCAAAAGCAGCTAAACTACCATTCACAGAAAAGACTGAATGGATGTCTGAGATAAAGTTATGTAAAACATTAGATGGAATTACAAATATCAACCAAAGGGTTTTTGGTTTATTTTTGAATTAATATGAAATCAAAACTGTTCCTTGGGTGCAATTATTCCAAATACTTCCCTTTCTGAATTAATTCCCAAAGCCATCTTATTCTTCAACTCCTCCCATTCAAACCACATAGACTCATATAGAGAGACCACAATCCAAATCTTAGTGGACCACCACCCTGCTATATTACTGTTATAAAATTGGCTGTGAATGCTGTTGATTGTCATGCGAAAGCAGTTTTCACTTACCAGGCTTTAACTTTATACATTTCTACATCCATCTTCAACTCATCAGCTGTTTGATGAAGTATCTGATCAGCATGTATGCTTCACTTTAGCCGAAAGAGACCAGCAGCTCAGTTCACTGACGTATTGTACAGAAGTTAGAGCATGGTAATTCACATGAATGTTTCCTCCTCCATCATAACTACGTCTATGGGAGATTTTTTCCCCCGCACGGGCAAACGTTTAGAGGAAAGACTTGAAAAGAGCAACATTTTCCCCTAATGGACACATTTTTCTTTAAACATGAGCCTAAGATTCTAGTGCGGTAAAGCCCTCTCCCCTGAGCCTCTGTCTCCACCTCAGTGGTGTCCGAATGGAGGTCCCTTCTCTCGCGTGTCATTGAGACACATTTGATATTCTGGCCGCAGTCTCTCCTGTGGTGCCATTTTGAAGCTTCCCCATTGAGGTTCCATTTACCCAGGCCACCGGGAGCCTCCAGCCGGGCGGACTCTCTCCACGCGGTCTCTTCCACTGCAGATCGGCCCCAGCAAGCCGCTCCGCCAATATGTTAATATGATGCTTTCAGAAACAACTCATATTCACGCCGTAAGCAGGCCCAGCTATTTTCACCCCAGTAGACGAAGCAAACGTCTCACCTCTGAGCTTTACAAAACACTGGAAAATGACAGATTTTTTTTCTCTCCGAACTAAACATGCAGATTACTGAAAGGTCATAAATAACAGGATTTGTAGTTCTCTGCTTTGAAGTTTTGAAATGCATTAACGCACGCACAAGAGAAACATCCAAATTCAAGTGCTATTTTTGGTGCATTTTCATTCCTCACTTGGTAGAAGCTATAGTCAGATGTGTTGCTTGACATGTCCTCATCCTCAAAATCTGATTCTTAAGAATAAAACTTCCAAAAAGGGAGTTTTTACAGCGATGACCAAAGAAGAAGCTTTGTGGTTACCTCAAGAACTTGATATGTTCTATATTGGCATTGATGGTTCAGTCTGTAAAAAATCCATGGAACGTTTCCATTGCACAAAAGGTTCTTTATAGTCGAAATTGGTTCTTTAGATGTTTTAAACGTAATTTACACACACACACACGAAAACTGTTATTTTAAAAATGCACTTGTTTTAAAATATATAAAAACTGCTTTTAAGAATCACTCTTTTAAGAAATCTTCTTTGAGGAACCAAAAATGGTATCACTTTGGATCCTTTTTTGGAAGATTTATTTTTGGTCATTTATATATGTGTGAAGATATACTGTATAAAGAAACTTTGGTGTTATTGAAAGGTTCCATTGAAGGAAAAGTTCTAGTGCCCCAGTGCATCTACTATCCCAGAAAAAATGAAAAAGAACAACCTCGTAAAACATGTTTTTAGGTAAACCTTTTTCTGCAAGCTTATGAAAAAACAAGCTGCTCAGAAGTCGCTTCCCTGTGATGAAGAAAAGGGATCTTATAATATTACCGCCCCTTGATCTGGTTCTAATGCCACTGGGAAAGTTTGAGCAAAACATGGTAACTGCTTTGTCTTTGGCTGCATTGATAAGCACAGAACACTAGTTAGAAAAACAAGAGAATAGTGTATTTATTGATTTACTTACTGTTTATTTATACTGCCACAGATCTAACAAGTCATTTATTTCACAGCTGTTTAGCATAACTGACTGTTTTTGTCTGTTAACTCATTTGTTTTTAACTTAAACGTGTGTATTTGACAGTTTAAGCGCAATAAGACGTGAAAGAGAAGAGGTTGGGTAATTTGCTGTGCATATGCTTCAAATTTGTGCGCACAGAAAACCAAATGTATCAGATTGTTAAAAATAAAAATGCATGATTTCTGGTACAGCCTTGTTCTGGAAAAGAGTGCAGGGAGCAGCAACTCATTTGCATTTAAAGGTCCCCTGAAGCGCCTTGAAACATGCAGCATTATTCTATGTGGTGACGTAATTTCAACTGAAACAAGACGAACATATCAAGTGGCCCGCACCCTTTTAAAAGCCAATAGTGTATTTGTTTATACTGTATCTGCTCTGTCGAAAGCCATTGAACTCTGTAAAGCTGCATTTGACAGCCACAATCTAATATATTACCCCCTCGATTTAATATGAAACTCTTACTAAAACTAAAAAGAGATCATAATCATGCTAAAACTGTATACTTTTAAAGGTGTTTAATATATGCTGACTCACGCATATGAATTACTCTGTGTGATCACATCACATCATCTGCCCCAATCGAAAGCATATTTACACTGCCTGAATCAGTCCCTATTGCCTGCATTGTGCACTACATACCATTCACTGTACAGAAAATACTAACACTGTGAACAAGTGACTGATCTCAGCTGTGTGGGGGGCGGGACTTCAGATTCCAGAGAGCATTTGATTGGTCAGAAGACTTGAAGTATGAGGTGACATAAAAAAAAAATATTAACCCCATTTGGTGGAAGTGACATAACTGCACGTTTTGAATGCTTATATCTTCTAAATGCAAATTTTGTCACTGTTTAGGAGTCCACTGGCTGAAGACTAACATATTGACGCTAACACCCCCCAAAAAATTATTTTGATTTCAGGGGGATATTTACATGAATAGACCTGGGGCCTCATGTATCAACGCTGCGTACGCAGTTATAGTTTGTTAAATAACCTATGTTTTTATTTAAAAGCAACGACCAGCTGATGCCTTTTCAAATCATCATGACTTGCCTAAAATAAAATCAATGTAGCCTACATACTAACGTTAAATTAATTCATGCATATAAAAGTGTTTTAACATTAAACCTCAATATAATAAAAGTGAATAAACGATTAGTGTTTTGAGGCCGTGGGTTCTAATCCACCCTCGTAAAGGTCTTTTTTCTAATTAAAAACAAAGCGCTGTTTATTTAAGTGTATATCAAGAGCAAGGGCACGTTCGTGTGAATGGTGTTTTTTTGTGCTTTTACCAGAACGAATCGCTCGATCCTCTGTGTGAAGACACGCA
Source organism: Enteromius viviparus (assembly GCA_032353835.1). NCBI lineage: Eukaryota > Metazoa > Chordata > Actinopteri > Cypriniformes > Cyprinidae > Enteromius > Enteromius viviparus. Next base: position 18,364,815 of record JAUCNO010001888.1, read on the forward strand.
TAACAGTGAACGCGATCGCTCCTCGTAACACATTCCAGCGATAGATCGACTGCTATTTGTAACACACAAACCAATTTATTATCGAATTGGAATGTTACTTTCTTTTAGCCAAATTTAAGCAAAGTTGTTTGTTTTATTGTGAGTGTAGACCTAAATAAAAGTAAATCCACGCGACCGCGCCGGAACATCTCGTGGTAACATCTTTTATTCGTGCTGAATAGACTTATGGTGCGTTTAGTTTCTTATTAAATACAATAGTTTTGGCAAGACTTTTATAATCATTATAATGAATGCCAATAGTCTATGGTTTGTGTTTTATTTTATGATTTGTAGTTTTATATAGCCTAGTTGTTGGAATTGGAAATTAAAAAGCTTTAATTGTGAGTCATATTCTTAATGTAGATTATTTTTGACACATTTTTTGTCTGATCCATTGAGGGCTACTTGTTTTTTGTTATTAACTCCGGAGGACAAACTTGCACATAACACAGTTTTTCTCCGGTCTACACCGATAGGAGCACCTCCCATTCACATTCTGTGAAGTTTCTCTTATTTCTTGCTAGCTTTAGCCATTGCTTTTTAGATAGTTTTTTTTTTCATTATCATAGTCAGAGTCATTATCATATTTATACGGGGGAGGAGACAGGGAGGGGTTTAGCTCTCGTGCATGTGCGTTAATTCAGATGTACAAAGAGAATATGCGTGGGATTCTGCATATGCGGTGTTTCATCTGAATTTTTTTGTGCGTACGCACATTTACAGCTTTCTCCGTACGCAATGCTTTAGTAATAATTCTACGCAAGTCTTTGTACATGAGGCCCCAGGTTTCTGCTTAAACTCCAAACAGGCACTTTCAAAATGACACATTTGTGCTAAAACTTACTGTATATTACATCTTGTAAAAAGGGGCATAATATGTCACCTTTAATGGAACCAGAGATGCTAATAAAGAAATATAAGAGTGCATGCAAGGTCAAATAAAGTATGAGTAAAGAGTACACTGAGCACAGCGCTTGGTCGCCATGAAGCCAAAACCAAACCAACTCCCACAGATCCTGTCATTCCCGTGCCGTCTGGGACCAAATCAATCAATAACTCTGTGTTCTGTGTTCCAGCTCGTCTTGTTCGACGATCAAGACTGTGTTCCTAGTTTGCAAGCCAATTTGTCAACTTGCCTGAAATCACATCCTCTCGCACATCAGACGAAATCTCAAAGCAATTAACTTATTGTGTACTACTTCAATCTAAAGATACGAGATAAGATAACTGCGCCATTGTACAACAGCTGCGTTTTGCCTTTCCATTTGAGTGTGGGTGTCTTTGTGCGTTAGATTGTGGATAAGCCAGCGCAAGGTAAGCTAGGAGAGCGAGAGCCACAGATGTGGGCCTTTCTAAAGGCTCTGTCTGCCAGCCTGTGTTTACCTGACACTCAGATTGACAGAGGAGTGATTGGAAATATCCCCCACTCACTGGTGCGAGCCCCTGAGTGCAAGGAAAGTGCTTTTGTAGTCTGGCTGTAATGGCCCAAGTTTGAATTGAAGGTTGAAGGAAAACGCTGCTCTCTGGTCACTCTCAGGGAGGAGCTGACACAGAGGAAACGATGCAGCGAACAGAGTCTAAGATCAAGAATGCAGCTGAGAGTGCAGAATGTCTCTGGGCTGTTATCTCAATGCAATCGTGCTAATCTTTTAGCGTTTATAAAAGCAACACCGCTGCCGCGAACAAACTCCAGAGACTCCTTTCTCCTCGTAGACGTGTAGGATGATCCAAAGTGATTTTTTCCCCCTATATGATCTTGGTGAGATCAACTTCCACCCAGTTTTTTCCTGCTCATGCTCTCTGGTGAATAACAAAACAATCTGCCGAATTTGCCCCCCAGACAGTCTAATTTCCTAAGTTAATTTCCTCTTTCTGTGCTGTTGAACTCCCTTGACGCACTATGAATCAGGGAGGCATAGGTACATCGGTTGTCTATCTTAGGGAAAATTAGAAATGGTATTATCTCTTTTTTGTGAGATGGTGATGCTAACAAGAATAGTTGAACACGAACTTTTCCCTTTTCTTTACTCCAATTCCTATCGTTAAGTACCAAACCAATATCACTGGTCGACTCAATCATGCCGTCACCTGTTAAGAAAAGTTCAGACTTTATGGATTTAGTTCAGATTTAAAAATAAATAAATAAAAATAATGGAGATGAGATTGTTTCTTCTTTAGATTTGGATAAATATAGCATTAGGCTATCATTTGCTCACCAATTGATCCTGAATGGGTGCCGTCAAAGTCCAAACAACTGATAAAAATGATACAATAATCCACACCACTCCAGTACTGTAGATGAATGTCTAGTGAAGTGAAAATCTGTGTGTTTCTAATACCGAATCCATCATTCATCAAGAACTATACACTTTTTTGTTTCTGCTCAAAATGTATTACGTATTTATAACATTGCTATCAATAGTGAAAATGTTGTCGCTGCTAAATTAGGATTATGCATTATATTAAGCATTATATACTGTTTTTTAAATGCATTAATGATACATGCAGTATGTTTGTTACACACACAAGACGTTAACTGATGGACTGGAGTGGTGTGGATTGCTTGTGAATTACTGTGATGTTTTTAGGATGTTTTGGTGAACTTTTCCTTTAAGATGAGGGTTTAATTTAGAGTTGGGGATAGCCAGTATTTGTTTAAGTAAAAAACAGGCAATGAATAACATTTTTTTTTTTTTTTTTACATGAGCAGTGAAATCTTGCAATTGCTTGTATATTCCTATTCTTTTGCTAACAGAGTGACTACGAATATAAAATTGTCCAACCATGACTTCCTGTTCCACACGATTCTAAATGAGGGCCAAATTCCTTAATATTTCATCACAATGAGAAAAACTAGATAATATAGTTCTGATGTGCAGAACAAGTTTGGTGAGATTCACAAAATAGAAGGGGCTATAAAAAAAACTATCTAATGCATTAGGAATTCCCATTACTACCATCAGGGCAATAATCAAGAATTTTCAATCAACAGAAAATGAAACAAATCTGCCTGGAAGAAGATGTATTTATCATCCTAATGCATGGTGAGGAGAGAGTCTAGCAAAAGACTTTGAGAGGGTTTCAAGGAGAAATAAAAAAAAAAAAAGAGTTAAAAATCAAGAAAAGAAAACACTCCAAAAACTCCAGCATATTTATTTGCCAGACTATACTGGAACTTCAAACAGGACTGGCTTCTATGGTCAAACAGATTTTTGGCAGCAAACATTCAAGATGGGTTTAGTGCCCACATTGATAGATAAAAAATAAATAAATAAAAAACTACCCAGAGTGTACAGTGTGTTGCATCTTTTTATGTTGCGGGCCTATCTTTGCATGACTTTGTATTCATTCAAATAGCAACAGATAAAAAGCATCTAAATTTAAAACCTGATATCGTATAACAGATCTTATAGTGGTCGGATCTTTCATCATGCCTACAATCCAACTTTAAAAAAATGTAAAAAATTAAAATCAACTGCACAAAAGGAAACTTCTGCCATGGTTGCCCCAGTCAGATGTGTTCTAAACTCATCAGGAATTATAGGAGAGAATCATGGCCGTTTTGACAAATGTTTACAAACACAAAATTATATATATATATATAACTTATAACAGAAGGGGTTTGTCAAGCATTTTTTGAAAATAAACTTTTTGGCCTGAATTTGTTTAAAATTTTCACACCTGCTCTTTTGTTTAGTCTGAAATATAAACTGGGGCTTTTATTATCATAGACTCTCTGCATCCACTGGAGGCTGAGATTCTGATGCTGGTATGGTGCATTTATATATTTATTTAGTACATGCTACAGCTGAAAATTGTTATTAAGCTATATAATGATATACATTTCAAGAAGTGTGGATGATTGACAGAATAACACGGCAGCTTTACTCCTGTACACAGCTTTCAACAGCTTTAGGTAGGTTTGATGTTCTAATTGTTTTGAAGGTCAAATATAATTCATTTTATGAAATCCAAACTAAGTCAGCTCTATGCATTTCAATATTTGTAATAACTGCCGTGTCCACAAAATGTTGTGATTATTAATCTACTTTTTTAGATTTTTTCATCTGATATCCCTTAAGCTGCTTTTTTTTATATAATCATCTTTGTTTCACTTGAAAGTATTACAGTTTAGTATGTTGCACCAGATTTTTTTTTTTCTACACCATTATAAAATATCTATACTTGATTTCTGCCTGTATGTTTCTATGCAGAAATGCATTTTCTTTTTAGCATCTTGTATTTTCTTCTTAATGAAGAGTGGGTGAGGTTTATTATTGTGAGTACTGTTGAAAGATTTAAAATAATAATAAACTACTAAAATATTTAAATTATAGAAGAGCATGATTCTCTGTGGCTCATCCAATCTCTGACACATCTTTAAAAAAAGATGCTTCTGCCTTCTCCATTCAGACTGATCTTCAAAAATTACTGCATATCATTAATCACTACTGTTACTTGAGAAACACTCGACAGAGCTCAAGTGGCCTCTTACATTAAACCATAAACCTCTTAATTGCTGATTACAAGACATTGAAAAAATGATGCATCATCAGTTTCCCAGATTTTCTGAATGAACAGAGTGAACTAGTATTCTTACAAAATAATATGTTAGAGAAAATAAAAGCATTCTTGCTAATAAACTTAACAGGTATTGCGATAAACGCACGAAACACCAGTAAGGAAACAAACCTAGTGGTTCACCACACTGACGGAAACCTTACATCTTCACGAACAAAACTTGACGGACAACGACACAGAGGAAGCAACCCGGTCAAAATGACGGACGTCCCGTCCATCCAATCAAAAGGCGACTTCTCCAACCTACTCCCCAATGAGAGGAGAGACGAAGGGCGGGACTTCCGCTCGGTGACGCAGTTGGCGAAGTGGAAGCCCTGCCGTCAATCAAATTAGGAAAAAAACAAACTGGACTAAAGCGAGCGCAGGCACCGATTAAAATAACCATGCTCGGAGTGTAATTAAACGCAGATATTAGTCTTCTTTAAAGAACTCACGTAATGACCGGTACGTAGCATCTGAAGAGCGTGAGATTGGTCGCTTTGAAGCTTTGTGCAGGCTATGTTTATGCTAAGCTAGGCTAATGTTAGCAGGCGGGTGAAACAGAGAGTTTAAGATACGCGGATGAAAGAAATACAGAGCTTAAATCATCCATAAAGCGACAGAACGCTTCTGTTATAACCGATGCAGCCACAAATGCAGCGAGCGCGCTGAGTGACGGGCTCTAACGGCTGTTTTGTGTTGTTTTGTGTGTGTTTCAGCGCCTGAAGGGCCAGTGAAAGCGGGAGTCATGGCGGACAGCGGCAGCGCTCAGGACGGCGGCGGCGCAGAGCAGGTAAACCCGATCAAATCCACTCCTCCCTTATTCTCTAATGCATGTGCTTTAGTAAAGTTTTCACTTTGTTCTGTTAAAACACTGGTACTTCCTGTGTGGCCACCCCCTTTCATGTATTAAACCCGCCCATCATCAGGACGGACAGCCCTCGCCGCTCGCCCTGCTCGCCGCCACTTGCACCGGCCTCGGTTCGCCCGCCCCCGGAGCAGAGAACGGGGCAAACTCCAACAATAATGCAGCTGCTGGAGGGGTAAGTCAGCAACTACAGATCTCACCTTTATTAGACCTTACCGTGGACTGAGTGTGAGCCCGGCCCTGTTTACTTTGAACGGGTAGATGTTTACACCCCAAACCTAAGAGACCTAAATATAGGTGAAAGCTCAGGTCTGGTTTAGTCTAAATAAATTATGTATCCGGTTCATAATACAGCTTATTTTAAATAGGAATTATTCAGGCAGACGGGAAGACACATTTGTGTATTAGTTGCTTATTTGTTGACATGGCATTTAAAAAGTCAAAAGATTGGATCATTACTATTGTATGTATGTGCTTTTCAGGGAATCTGTTGTAAATGTTGCCAGTCATTGGCTGGATCTGGATGACCTTTTGCTTATCTTAGTTTAAATAAATTATGTAAATTATAGTCTGGTTCATATTAAACCTTATTCTTAAAAGGAACCATTCAAATTGACCGGAAGACACATTTGTGTTTTAGTTGCTTATTTGTTTACACAGACCAGTGTAGGGCTGCACGATTTTAAGAAAAAACCTAATTTAGGTTTTTCTGATAAATATTGCGATTGCGATGCGATTTTCGATTTTTGCGATCGATACTTTAAAATGCATAAAACCTAAAATTATGAATAAAATATGTTGTTACTTTTACGACACAGAGGGTTAAATA
>JAUCNO010001888.1:18376363-18396527 GCA_032353835.1 Enteromius viviparus
GACGATACCATCGTCCATCGCGATGTTTCACATTAGACATCGTACGATGCCAAATTGGTCGACATCGCCCAACCCTAATGTATATATAAAAATATATGTGTGTATATACATATAATATTTCTGCAAATGTCTGTAAATAATGTACCATATAGTAATTTGGCTCTAACAAAAAAAAATTTATCTGAAAATTGTGTGTAAAAACTGGGTTAATATTTTTATTTAGCGAGGATGCATTAAATTGGTCCAGAGCTGCAGTGTTTATCTATTGTTGCAAAGGCTGTTCATCAAATAATCCTGAATCCTGTGTTTTCACTCTATTTTTGATCAAATTAATAAAGCTTAGATGAGCCTTTAACATCTAAGAAAAAAACTTTGTAAGAAAATGCGTATCTTTAATTGGTCTTAAAGGCTTGCAGAAGGGTTTGTAACGCCTTTTCTCTGTTCTTTTTCTCACTTCTGCATCAATCCTCGTTCGACCGTTATCAGGAGAGAAGAAGTTTGTGTGCTCTGAATGTTCGAAGCGGTTCATGCGAAGCGATCACCTGGCCAAGCACATAAAGACGCATCAAAACAAGAAGGGAGGGGGAGGAGCTGTGGTGGCCAGCATGGGCGGAGCCATGTCCTCGGACAGCATCATCACCACAGGCGGCACCACACTCATCCTCACCAACATCCAGGCCAGCTCCATGCAGGGCCTGGCCACCGTCAGCGCCACCGTCAACACGTCAAGCTCACAGGACCAGCTGGGCACCGCTGAGATCCCTCTGCAGTTAGTGTCGGTGTCGGCTGGGGACGCGGCCGAGTGACACACCGCTGCTCGGAGACGCATCTGAACGCTCTGTCAGACTCCGCCTCTTCCTGTATGACATAATTTCATCTTCGCAACTTCGATTCCAAGCTCACACATTTACCTTGCTTTTATACCTTTGCATATTTACCCTCCTTTACGTAAATATGTACATTTACGTGAATGCATTTATACACGCATATATATATATATAAATATATATATATATTTTACAAATATAGAATTATTGGGGGTTTCGTTTGTCTTTTTATGGGGGAAGCATTATTTCTTGTTTTCACATACAACACTGAAATGCCTTATATTGTATTATAAGCTGTCGTGTACAAAGCTTGAGTTCTTCATGGGTGTCAAGCATCTGTTTCAGTGTGTACTTGTTGGAATGGAAATAATCGTGTCGTGTAAAGAGTGCAGCGGCTGATGTTAAAGGAGCAGCTTAGCCAAAAGCAAAATTCTCACATTATTTATTCCCCCTCCATTACGCAATTCCGAACTTCCTTTGTCTCTCGAGCTCCAGAATGGACAGAAGCTAGCCAATCATGTTGTGTGAGGAACAGACCCATCAGCTGTATAACTTTCAGACTTTGCATTTTATGTCACGGGCTTGGCTTGGATGGGAAGCTAAGCATCTGTTCCTCTCATGTAGCGTCTTGGGTTTGAACTAGTTCTTGAGGAGCGGGGAGTAACTAATGGCAGAATTTCCATTACTGTGTCTGAGCTGTTTCTTCTTTTAATTATAGCTCGTAAGTGATATTCGTGGTGTAAGTTCTCCGTATAAGGAGGGAAGATTTGGAGAGAAGCCTGCCATTGTGCTGTTGGGGGTCATGAAGGTGTCCAATAGTGTCTTTACATGCCTCACGGAAATGCTTTGGATTTATTTTATGTAGTTTTATGTTGTGTAGGTAAACCCAGGCCTGGTAAAGGGGGGGTGATATATGAAACAATCATGTAATTAAAAGCATTTTACGTATCGGAATTCTCAAAACCTTCAGATCTTTCAGTATGAATTTGTTGCGAATGAAGTCTTTTTTTGAGCAAAGTGATATTTATATACATTGTAACCTGGATTTGTGGTGTCCACAACTGCTTTTCTAAGGAAAAAAAAAGAAAAGGAAAAAAAAAACCTCCCTTCGGCTTTACTTTTTTAAAGAACTGGACTGTAATCAGCATCTAGAATCATTTGTATGAAATGAAGCGGTTTGTAGTTTGCCAAATTTGATAAATGGAGAGTAAAACTCTTGATTTCCGTCTGGTTTGCAGCATTAATATGCAGATCTGTGCTGTGTTTCAGGACCAAACGAGCAGCTCCGAGTGTCTGGTGTCAGTTTAGCAGCGTGCCGTGTCGAATCCTTCAGTAACAGTCTTTTGGGATGTTAGACGAGCGAAAGTGGTCACATGTTGACGGTGGTCAGTCTTGACGCCTCATAGGAGTTTGCTAATGAAGGTTTTGTAATGAGTTCTCCTGGTTTTATTTGAACACGCTGCAGGTCATCAGGGAGGACACACTCGTTTGCTGTCAGTCCATGTACAAGTATGGCTTTGTTTCCATGTGGTACTGTACAATTATTCTCCGCTGATCTCTTTTTATTCCTTCAGCTAATCATGATGTCTCTTTATCTACCAATTTTGAGTACCGTTGCCAATTGTTTTTGTGTTTGGGGATTTTATACCTCCCGTAGCCAAGTTTGTAACGATCAGGAGTTTGATTGAAAAGGTCCAGCGGGGTTAATGGCAGATAATGAAACACTATTTTGTTTTCTGATTTGATAAGGGGTGTTCTGTCACAGTGATCCGGAATTGCATTTTTTTTTGTTCCTAGTTTGTGAAGTCTCATTTGATTTTGTTCACTATAAATAGCATCTTAACATGTCACTTTTATATTTTTATTTGGTCATTTTTCCAAGAAAGCTTCGGACTATTGTACAATGCCCACTTTTGAGGGCAGCTGTTTATTTCACACTAAAATGACTAAAACATAAACCTGTGCTTGTCAGTTGTCTTTTTTTCCTCAGGACTCTCAGCGTAGTCGGGTAATTGACAAATAAGAGCCATACATCATATCCACCTTTATCATAAAAAAAAAACTAAAATCAATGAATTACAATATTTTTTTCAGCAGGGACGCATTAAATTCGTTCCAAATGAGAATAAAGTTGCATTGTTTCAATACATTTCCGTTTTAAGTATGCTAGAAATATACATATTAATAAGAAATGTTTGTTGCACAGCAAATATATGCACAGCAAGTATAATGCGATACTGAATACAGCTTTAATCACATTTACATTTCAAAATATACAATAGTTTTTACTGTAGTTTTAACCTTAATTAAATGTTTCCTACAGCTATTTATATACTCAATCTTTCTCTTAAAGTTTGAATAGGCAAAAGCATATGTGCAATACATCTACAAATTGCATTAATGCAATGCACATGTTATGTATTACCTCTGTGTGTGTGTGTGTGACCTCTGTGTGTGTGAAGTCCAGTAGATGTCACTGCAGCAGCAGGATATCCAGCTGAGTCTCTGACCGCTTCCTGCCCTCTAAATCCAGATATATTCCTCGTCTCACGTGCGTTTAGAAGCTTCTCTGACATATTCAATGTTAAAACATGTATAAAAGAGCAGGCACGATGAGCAGCCGCCCACCCAACCCAACATTTTACCTCCTTAAATTGAATATGAAATATGTTGTTTATTTTTGAACTTGCTCAAGCACAAAATTCCCCTCCATGCCTTTTTTCATTTTCAATTCACAAGTACACTTACAGCAATTTCCTCTTAAAGGGACTTGTATGTTAAAACCACATCACATTTCATGTTGTCTATTGTGAACATTAAATCCCGCTGTGTGGAAATTGATTTGGATAGTTGGATATCTTTTTTTAATATGCAAGGAAAAATGTATTTCAAATGTTGGGTACACTTTGTTTTGATAGTTCACTTAACACAATACTAACTAGAAGTAACCCTAATTCTCATTAATGTGTAACCACATGTCTACTAACTCTCAGAGGAGACTGTTAGGGTAGGTTTAGGGTTAGTAAAATAAGTTGACATGCTATTTAAATTATATTTTTTCATATATTGAATACACTACTGGGAAAATACCATAAAACTAATGTAAATACATTTACAGCAAGTTAAATGGTACTGTAAATATTAAGTATATGTAAGTTTACAGTAAGTTACTGTAATTTCTAGAGGATTTTTTTTTACTGTGTACTAACTCTTAGTAGTCTTTTAGGGTATGTTTAGGATAAGTAAGTTGACATATACTTGTAAAGGTTCTGATAGTCAGTATGTAGTGTGTTGTGCAGCCATCAAAATAAAGTGTTCTAAGATATTAAGCAGATAGTTTACTTATACTCTAATGACTGCTAGTTGACATGTAGTTGCAAAGTTATTTACTGTTAGTAGAATGTCTGAAGTGGACTATCAAGTGTCACCCAGATGTTTTTTATAATATTACACGTGATGTTATTTTGAAGAATATTGGTTAACTTAAACAGTTTAGTTTTGCATTGACCTGCATTAACAGAAAATACAGTGCAAGTCAGTGGGAAGTGAAACTGACATGATAGTCAGAAATTAAATATCCCTCTAAATAGCCTTGGCTTTATATTGTATATTTTTTCTCCACATACAGCATTAATATAAAATCATAAAAACAGCTTCATAATAATAGAAAGAAAAAAAACATGCATAAAATAGTCACCATAAGATGGCGACAGCTTGTCTTTTCATGTAAATTCTGCTTCTTAAACTGCTTTTGTCTCATCACTTATTGGTTGCAGCCAAACACAATCAAAAGTGTCCATGGAAATCTTTTATCTGTCAAATCAAAGCCCAAAAAGCACATGCTCCTGAATTTGACGCAATTCGTTGCAGAGATTAAGAGAAAGCTAGTCTATTAACGTTCATATGGAGCCGTCCGTTGCTTGCCACCTTTCATTTACATAATTTAATGAATTCAATTCATTGTAATGCAATACAGAGAGCACGGTGAACATGAAATGACAGTTTGAGTTAATGAAATGTGTTAACGGTATCATCATTTACTTGTATGTTAATTAGTCCAATTAATTTCCAGTGCACGGTAATCTGAATATTGTAATAGGGCTGCACGCGTCTGAAGTCAGGTGGGGAGCGGGGCATATTGAAACAAGGCCTATGAATCATCACATCCTCACCTTTCCAAACCGCTGCCGAAGCTTACCCACAATCCTCCAGTCGCCAAAATGCCCTTTATAGCAACAGATAAAAGCATCAGAGTTTTGTTTGGATGACTTCTTTCTGACCTCGTGTGATGTCCGGTTCCTCTGATAGAAGGGAAGTGATATATTCTCGCTGCGAGGAGATCGATGGAGGCTCGCTGCGGACCCCCGGCCACGCTGAGGCTCTGATAAGTGAAATCGCTCTGCTGTGGATGGGCCATTTCTGCTGGACTGCACAGATAAAAGCGGGGTCTGGATGGGGAGGGCAGCTCAGAAGAGTAGATGCAACTCTCCAGCTGCCATTGTTTTTTGGTGTTGCCTTTTCTTACTGTCATGTCCCTGCAACAACATATAAAACCACCACATTTTGTAATAATTGCAACATATAATCATTGCAGTTAATATGGTTGATTTGTAACTAACTGCATGACATTTGCATCACCACTAATAGCCTGCTCCATAATATAATGTAGAACCTTCACTGATATAAAACACGGTTTTAAACCGGAGACCTTTGAATAAATTATCTAAGATATCAGATTATATTGACAACATTAGAATGATTATTAACGCCAACAAACGATAAACTCAACACAGCACATATTCAAAGATATAATCAGTGTACAAAACTAAATCTGTGAATATATATACTGTAAAAAACATCAGCAGCTGTGGTGGCCAGATTTCGACAAAAAAAATATGCCAACAACATTTTAGGTTTTACAGTTTTAAGTTAAATTTACAGTTAAATACCTTCATTTCCTGAACTGATTTTTGAGTTTTCAAATAAATATTTTAAAGTTTAAAGTGCAAAATTTAAAGTGCAATGCAAGGAATTCTGGGAATGTTAGTTTTTCCAACACAGCTTAATGAACAAATTCATACGTATTCGTAGGAGGTGCCAAATGTGTGCTAATTTGTACGACCTCACTCATATGATTTTGTACGATTTGTCTTAAACCCCGTAACTGGTAGGTTTAGGTGCGGGGTTAGGTTTAGGTCATTCGTACAAATTCATATGAATTGGCAACTCGTAAAATACGCACGGTTTAGATGAAATCATATGAATTTGTACGAATTAGCCACCCTGTTAAATATGAACGAATTACTGTGAGATCAGGTTGGTTTTTCCCTGTAAATTTTCAGGAATTTACTTTTAACCATTGAAAATCACAGTCATTTTTTACAGTGATATATATGTTTATATATATATAAAAGTTATACAGAATTATCCCTTTACAGTCATTTATACCGAGCTTTCTAAGCAGTTTTGCACCAGGAATCATGATAGTAATAGTGTTAATGTTGTCAAATCCGTCAGTTATGAAATAAATCTCTTAATAATTTCAGATTCAGGCAACTTTGCAGAATTCAAATGAATTCAGTTCGGTCTTGGTTCAGTTCAGTTTAATAAATGTGTACAATTCATCAATCATTAACGAGTGTATTCAGCTGTTAGGAGCTCTGCAGAAGACAACAGAGTCATTTATCAGCTCCATTCAGTTCAATGTTGATTCAGTTCAATAACAGTGTTAATGCTGCAAGGTTATTATCATTATACAGCTCAGTCCAGTGCAAATCAATAGAATTAGGGAATATTTATTGTCTTTGAAACCTCAAGCAAACCCAGTGACCGAAATGGCATAAAAACATCCATAGATTGAAAGACAGGAGAATAACCCAAAAGAAATCTGTTAAAGAAATAGTTGAAAATCGTGTCATCATTTACTTATAATCAAGTAGTTCCAAATATTTATAAATTGATTTGTTCTGCCGAACACAAAGGAAGATATTCTGAAGGAAGTTTGTCCTACTATGGAAGTCAATGGTGACCCAAACTAGCCTGGTTACAAACGTCCTTCAAAATATCTTCCTTTGTGTTCAGCAGAGAAAATAATTCCTACAGTTTGAACCAATGAATGAATGCATAAATGGTATTAAAATGCTGAATAATAGCTTTTTAAATGATTTATTTTGAAGTAGTAACAACGATAATGATATTTACAATTCGTAGAGCAGTTGGATGTATATTTAATAATACTAAATGTTCGGTCTTGGTCTATGGTAGTGTGGTAGTTTCTAACGTGTGGTAGAGAAATGTATATAGAAGGGAGATTATAATGACATTTGTTCATTCAGGAGGGAAAAGGTCATTTGTTTTATACCTCTGCTATAGTCATATTTAAACCACTTAGAGTTTACTGAATGCATTTTTCTGAAGACAAAGGGAAAAAGTATTATTTTGCATGACATAAATATCATTTAGTATTACTCTACTATCCCCTCTTGAGTAATAGTTTCTGTTGAAACGGAGCAGATATTCAAATTTACATAAATATCTAATTTCAAAATCCGATGTTATAAGCATCTAATTCATGTACGTACAGTATATATAAAACATCCTTGCAGTTTCGTAGTGTGTACAAGCTTCGCTGACTTCTCCCAGTGTTGCTCTGAGCGCAGGAGAGTCGAATACAGTAGCTTTAAAAGTAAAAAGCAATGGAGAATTTTTAGCGGTCGCAGTGTACGGCGTGATGCGTGAGGGTGAGTGTAATTTGAGGTATTCTCTTTCATCTGTGAAGCTGTGGTTTGAGATGGCTGTCTGTGAAGTGCTTGTCCTGGACCGGCCCTCTCTCTTCGAATTAGAGTAATTGGACCCAGTCTTCCACTTTTTAATTTTTTTTTATTTCAATTCATGTGCAAAATATATAAATAAGATTACAGAAGATTTAGCAGCCCGACAGAAAGCCCACACAGAAATAACATAAAGGCATTTTCAGCCGCATTTGTGACACAATTTGATATTCCTGAGGGAAAGGGTTCTTGTGAAACAGGACCATAATGAGAACAGTTGGTAGAAATGGTTTATTTTATTATATTTACCTCAGGATATAGCACCTTTCAAAAAGCCTGAGGTTTCATCTCGGTCTCTCCCATTTAGTCTAACTGCTTCTCTCGCGCGCGCTCTCTCTTCCTTTCTGCCGCTTTTGAGGTGGTTAAATATGAGGCAGTAATTTCCCAAAATGGCCACTATTCAATGAGATTGAAAGAGCAACAACTTTGCGAGGAGGGTCTTAAGAATCGTTCTGAGAGCTGCATTCATGTGCCATGTGCTCTGTGTTTCATTCAGCCACTTTGTGCTATTTACGTATGTTTTTACCCATGGTAAATGTGCCATGAGAATCCCTGCTGCATGCACAGATACCAGCATGCTCTGCCATATCTAAAACCAATCGTTGAAGTCATATTACACCACACACATAGTTAATGTTATATAAGAATACATATAAGTAAACTTAAACAGCACTAGCGCTCTGTAATGCATATATATGCAGAGCTAGATTGCCTGCAAAGTGTAATCCATTACTGACTCCAAATTACATGGCTAAATATTTTACATAATATAATCCAATTACTTTTAGCGTACTATGATTTGTAGAGCAAAAATGATTTAAGAAGGATAAGCTTGGACCATCTTGATATAAAAACACTTTGACATCAGGTGATCAAGATTCAATGTCCAATGTCAATGTTAAATTGACGTCCAATCACCTGACATTGATATTTTGTTGTTTTTAGGTTGTGTAAGCAAAATCCAACATTAAGCCAATGTCAAATTGACGTCAAATACTGATGTCAACCCAACTATTAACCAAAATGTAACGTCAATCTGACGTTATATGGGCGTCTGATGCCTGGTGGAAGGGGTAGGAAATACTAGACTACTAGTAGGTCCAATTAGTTAATATCTTCTGTGCATGTGTGTGGTTTTTGACCGTTAAAAATTTTTTTAAATTTTTTTGCTGTTTTTTTTTTTTAATGGCCCAAATTCATAATGAGACAAAAATTGCCCCTGCACAATTAAGTCAGATCTATTATGTCTGTTAAAATGCTCATATGGAATTTGAATGCTTTTAGCATTAGTAATCAGCCTCATTGAGCATTTGCCAGTTAACTCAAGAAACAGTGTTCTTATTCCCAGTATGAATAACCATTTTATTTTTCATACTACTAAAATAATCAGTTTAGCAATGGGTAAAAAAGCTAGTTAGCTTGTTTTGTCGGTAGCCAGAATATGACATGGCATCACGAAATCTGTTAATCAACATTAATGATCATTATTACAATCATTATTATTAATTATGCTTCAGTTAAGTTTACTGTTTGTATGAGTAGGCGCTTACATTATGAGGTTTTTGTGTAGGCTACTGCCCACGCATGAGCTGCATTATAGAGTAAATCAACATAAATGCCGTGTAAACATATAGTTTTGTTGATGTTGAAAATCATTTGATTGGTCACAGTCTGGTTGTGAGTAATTAAAGTAACTTCTAAGGAGTTGACATGAAGTAAAAACCAACGCAGATACATAAAGTAATGAGAAATTGCCTTAACAAAGGTAAAATATGCCCTTTGAAATCAGTTCCAAAGAAGCAATATTGCCCATTAATGGAAAATGACCCTTGTTCGTTGGTGTGTCTTCCATTGTGCAAACACTTACACCTTGTTTCATTTCTATTCACTTGTTAGTACAAACTGGGGATAAAGCTGAATGTTATAGCAAAAATTAAATTAAATTTGTGTAACACAAAATTCTTTTATTCATTTTGTACACACATTTTTGTTCTCTAAAATAATCTATGATTATACCACATACAGTGTGATTACCAATGTTTGTGTGTGTGTGTTTGTTTTAGCTTCCTAACTTTTGTTGCGCTAATACTTTTATTTTCCTCTCTACCTGGAATTAAGCTAAATCTGGTTAGCTTGAGTAGTTAGTGAGTAGATAGGTAGTTAAGGTTGGTAAAAGCCATTTTTAAGCCTTTTTATTATTCACAGCTAAGGCTCCTCAAAAATAAAGATCTGAAACAGATCAGAATCTAACCAGAGACCTTTATTAATGACAGACACAATCATACATCCAAAAAAATATATATATATGTCATTTTTGGCATGCTGTAAAATGTTATATTTCAAAAAGAAGTTCATTTTATTGTATTGAATATGCACTTGTAGTGTTTTACAAATCTTAAAGCATATTTTTAGAAAGCAAGATTAGCAGATACTATATTAATGAATTAAAATCCACTTAAGTGTACTTAAAGAGAGTTCATTTTCATGACTGTTTGTTAACACACTTAAGTACATATTTAATTACAATTTATCTGCAATTAATTAAAAGTTTTAATTGAAAAATATTTAATTTTTCATACTTTAGTACATTTATTTTTGATGCATTGACTGGCATCCTACAGTATATAACATGTTATGTTCTTAATTATAATTTAAATGATTTTTTGTTATGTAATGCTAAATTAAAATGTTTTAAGTATACTTCAACTGCAATTTAATAAAGTAACTAGTAGTAATTTAACCAAAGACGTCCTACTTAAGTGGCACAAAAAATCATTAAGTACTATTTATGTAACAAATACTCTTTTTAACAGTATGCCAAAGTGTACCTTTTTTCTACAAGGGTTGACGTACAGAGTTTTCTGTTTGTCTTATCTGAATGTATAGTGCTCTGTTTCTTCGGATGGCAGAGTCAAGCCGCTTCTAAGGCAGAGTTTGAGAGTTCCTTTCTCCTCTAAGTGTCTTTAGTGAGCAAGCGCTCTCTGCATTCACCGCACACGCGTGTCCTTGATCAACTGCAGAACTGGCGTATCCTGAAGCTGATCGTTTTCCGCAGGCTAGTAGACTCAGCATGGACCAACTCAATAACCTGATATTCCCCCACAGCTGAATATGGCCAATTTTGCAGTAGGTCAGTGATTTTTTTCCCTTCTTTTTTCCAAGCAGAGACAATTGCGTGACCTCCCTCTATGGTGCCAGCAGGGCTCAAGGGTGTGTGCGAGTGTGTGTGTGAAAGAATAGCTCATTGAATCTCTATGGGAGTGGTTCCGAGTTAGTCTGTGTGTTAAGGACAGGAGTCTGAAGGTGGTGGGGAACCTCTGGATGCTGAAGCAAGGTGGGTATTATGCAAACGATGCCCCTGCAGTCCCAGAATGCTTTGCTCTGGATTGTCTCTGTGTGGAAGTTGCCTGCCATTATTTGTAATCTGCATTAAACTGAGGTGTTTAGGTGGACGCGAGATTGAGAGATGCAGAATTTTAAATGGAACACAAACACCCCTGGCTGCAATTGCTTGATGTGTTTTGCTCTGGTCGAGAGGTGTGTTCTATTCACAGGGTCTAATTAAGTGCTTTCTTGTTTCAAAGGAAATTACAGGTTTTGTATGTCTCGACTCTTCCAGGGAGGAAAATTTAAATAGTTTATTCTTTGTCATCATTGTTTAAGAGTTGTTTAAGCGATACTTTGCCACCATCTTATGTCTTTGTTTGTAAGAGCGTGTGCTGTTTGTAGTGTTTGCTTATACATTCGGACACATGCTGTCAGAACCAGATTATCTTCTGTTGCTATATTCCCATTTTCATTAAGGTAAGCATCAGTATTACTCTTGCTCACACTGAAGCGATTGGAACAAACCGTCTAAACCTAAATATTAAACATTGTCTTGTAACTGTTTGTGCTATAATAGGATATTCATAGTCTGTCCGGCAAATCAAAAAATAAAAGCTAAAAAATCCAGTCTAACAATTGTACATTCCAACTGCATGACCTAGGGATGGGCGATAAAACGATAAGAATATGTATTGCGATAGACACGTGATCGATATCAATCAAAAATGTGTTCGATAAAACGTTCAATTTTTTTCATTCGTCGGAAGAAAACGAAGCTAGTAACAAAAGCACTTGCTCTCTGGTAACCTAGCAACGTAGGGAGTGATACGCTAACAGCCAATCATGTAACAGTATCACGTTTGGTTGGTCACGTTTTGGAGCGAGGAAATTGTAAATAAAAGAGGAAAAGTCAATTCACCAGTTTTTTGGATATTAAAAGTCTGACCGTAGTCAGAACAATATCATCTGCAAATTATGCAAGACCGTAATCCCCTCTTAGACTGGTAATACCACAAACTTGATGTACCCTCTTAGCCAAAGTCAAACACTGATATCGTGATACTGTTTTCAGCTATTGCCCAGCCCTAGCATGACCATGCTCTGACAATTAATAAAAACTCACTCGTAATTTTCTAGCAACTCAAGTAGCTTGTTAAAACACTCAGGGGTGTTTCTTGTACAGTGACATAATTTGCTGATTAACTACCCGAATTCATATTTTCTAAATTGTGTATTTTACGAGTTGCCAATCCATATGAATTTGTATGAAGGACACCTAACACCTAACCCTGCACCTAAACCTACCAGTCACTGGGGTTGCACTCTGAGTGAGCAGAGGCTCAGGTCTGGAAATTCAGGAAACACAGGATTGTTGACCCTATAGACTCAACAAAGTGAAGATGTACAAGTACAGCACCTTGGCCATCGTAGCTTGATAAATTTCGGCTTTCTCCTCCATTGTAAAAGGGGATCCACAAAACAGCAAAACAAAGTCAATAAACTGGGCTAGGGTCCAACTAGGATTATCCTCATGGAACTAATGTTTGGCTCAAGTCCACTCCAAAAACAGTCCTTAATCAGAGCTTCATCACTAGGTACTAGGTGTCTATACAAAAGAAATTCCTCCACGGAGCATTCGATGGATCGACCGTTCTGAAAAATTGAGCAGAGCACACTCACGGGAACTTCTGCTAGATCTATGAGTATCGGTCAGTAGTTCTGTAACGCTGCTTGGACAAGACAAGGCAAACACAGGAAAGGATCTATCTGCAGGAGTTTAATAAGATTTACGTAATCCAACACAATGTACGTCCAGGAACAGAGACAATGGCAGGAAGCAACCATTACAGACATTTAACTGCTGACAAATTTAAAGAAAACAAGACTGGCTTTATACTGAGGGCTAAAGCAATGAACTAGTTAGTAACCAGGGTAACTAACAGGGAAATGGGCGTGTCTGAATGAGTGTCCTTGACAACCAAGGAACAGAGTAGCAGAGAAACAGACAAGGCATCACTAAAGACACAACTACAAAATAAAGGTCTCAAGACACAAACATGAAAAACAAGAGCAGGGATCATAACAGCAACCTTGTAGCAACAGGTCCATTCAGATCAGCATGTTTAACTGTATAACAAACAACAAGAATAACCTCCCAGTTAAAAAAAACACAGCATATGCTGGTTATGTATGGGTGATGGCTTACGCTGGTTTAAACTTCTAAGTAATTAGCTCCTGCTCAGTACCAGCTTAGGACCAGCACATGGCCAACTAAGGACCAGTACAAACCAGCAGTCATGATTTTTCCATAGGGCTAGCAATGGCCTACCAACCACAACACTCTAGCAAAACATTAACATCATGCTGAAAACACACAGAACTCCCCCTTAAAACCAATAAAAAAATCTTATAATATACTAAAAATAACAAAACCATTTAGGAACCTCAACCCTCCATTCATAATCTGGGTCCACTGTCAAGTACCACTTGCATTTGTTTTCACAAAATCTTCTTTTTGCTTCTGACATTAACACAATGAGGCATGAATACAGAGTGTTTTAATGCCTAAAACAGTCAAGGATGCATCATTGATCCTTATTTTTTACTTTAAGACACAACATCAGTATGTATCCTAACATGCACCGCTCATGTATGTAGTTATTTTCCATATTTCCATTTAGTCCCTCTGAAAGCTCAATTTTTGCTGTGCCCTCTCACAGAGAAATTGTCAGCGTAGCCATTCACTGAAAAAGAGAGAGCGAGCAAGCTTTTCACTGAAGAGACAGCCGAGAATCGTCTCCGTTTTGTGGAAATGTACATTAAATGGTGTCAGCTCCTGAATCACCGGAGGTCAGCACGGGGTCCCCATGGTGACAGTTGCCGGGAGAACTCATTGAGAGAAATGAAAACTAACCCCTTCCCTTTCGAATGGCAGGTGGCCGATGTCTCTTCGTATCTCCCATCATGTCTTTGGCAAGGTTGACACAGGTAATGTGTGAGAGGCAGTGCTATCCATACGGAGAATGATGTACATATCATTTCCCAGGCTGACTGATTGAAGACTGTAATCTGGACAGAAGTCTTTCTAGCTTTGATTACAGTCCTCCATCCACTGGCAGGAAAACAAGGTGGGCCTCCTTGGTGCTCCTGCAATGCCATCAGCTGTTTCGCCAATGCCCCGCGGGCCAGAACAATCTCCATACCATTTGTGCTCGCTGTACAGCTGGGTGGCGCTAAGACAGCGACTGACAGACACAAACTGATGCATTAGACTCCCAAGGTCACTGTATTCCATCCGTCAGGACCCACAAAGAGAAGGGAAACTTCAAGAAACAGCTCTATCTTTTGAGTCGCGCGTCTCGAGAGTACCTGTGATTACTGAATAGGCCTCTTTAAGGGACTGACCCCAAACGAAGGTCCGCTCGGTGCAGAAAATGCCAGCGAGTAAGTGGATTGTAGAATGGGTGTTTTACATGAAGGAACACTTTTCTTCTGAAAGCCCATCTCGCGCACAATTCCCTCGTCTCGAGCGCACAACGCAACCCCCGAGACAGGCCGAATCTATTTTCTCAGAGATGTTCTCCCGTCTGCTCCCTCCTGCTGTTGTCGGCTTATCTCTTACATTAGGCCGGGCTCTAAATGGGCAAGATTTCACTGTTGACAGTCGCTTGCCGCTCAGCAGACAGACTATAGCACATTAGCACACATTCCTTAGCACATTAGCGTGTTCCCGTGGGAGAAGTGGGATCAAGATGATTGCCCTCTCTTACACGCGTTGCTGCTCTTATGCCGCGTTAGACCTGCCATCATTACCGCTTTCCGCCGGTTCCCACAGCAACTAGCAGCCGAGCAGAGCGGCATTAGCAGGTGTCGCTCTGGGGTGAGGTGAAGCTGTCGGGTGACGCTTGGGCCTTGAGTTCTGTCACTTTCAAGAGTAGACTCGAACATGAAAATCGAGAGTGGAGGTAAGCATTCTTGATTTAAAGTTTCTGAATGCTTGTTTTACCAAGTATTTAAAGGATCAATGGATATAAACCGCAGGCACTCACACTGTTCTATTCTTTAAAAGAGCTTGCCCGGTTTAGACTTGCACTCTATTAGTTTATTAGTTTGTTTAAACCAAACACTTGCACTCTATCTAGTCTTTTTATTTATCATACAATTAACAAAATCACTTATCCTATTCTTTTACTTTTTTGACTTCTTTTTATTTTTTATATATAAGATATATAGGTTTTATAAAAAAAAAACCTTGCTATGTGTACTATGTTAAGCTAACTGAGACTTATAGCACTTGCATATCATTGCTCTTTTGTTGATTCTGATTGCTTCCATTGTCCTCTTTTTTCACTTTGGCTAAAAACATCTACTAAATGTCATATATATATGTATATATAAATTATTATACTTGTTAATGGTGGATGACAATTTTTCCATGTATAAAGTATATTTTAGGCCCTGCAACAGTTCAGAATGTCACCGTATTCAGTCCCATTTTGTCTTTATGCAGGTTCATTGCTGTGTGGCAAATGCTTTTTTAAAATATAGTGTTTTGATTAATTTGAGGTTGATAACAGCTGATTAAAGCTTTTTCTCTGTGATGTCATAGAAGAACCTTTTTTGTTTTCACAAAGAATCATTCAGTCAAAGGTTCTTTAAAGAACCTGACTTACCTTTTTATTATCTGAAGAACCTTCTTTCACCATAATAAAGACATCTTTTGTGTGTTTTTTTGTGTTCTTTATAGAACCATTTAGAAAAAAAGATTCTTCTTTGGCATCATGAATTACAAATGAACTAAAACAAACAAAACAGTATATCCTTACAGTACTCTGTGGTGTTTAAATGCCATCAAGGTACAAATCAAGTAAAAAGAGAATGACAGAATGCTTCCTCACCTATAATCAACAAAAAGTGAAGAAAATCAATTTTAAATCTAAATTGGCCCAAAGAAATCAGAGCGGCAAAGTCATTGTTTTATCTGATACACATCAATCATGTTATCATTCAGATATCCTCCACATATATTTGATAAAGTGTCTTCCGAAACTCTTTATTCTTGTAAAGTAAGCATCAAATTAGTTTTTGACTCATCTTGTTTTTTTCCCCCTCCCTCAGTTTATCTCGTCAAGTCTTCTCCTCCGCCCACTCTCGTCTCTCTCCTTGTTTTTCTCCTCCAAATGAACAGCTTGAGAAATAAAGCAGAGGAACTTTACATTGTGCCGGAGAGGGGGGTGAAAATTACGGGCAGTGTCAGATAATTGAGCTTGTCTTAAGAGACGGGCTAATAACAGACACAGATGCGGAAGCCGTGTCAGTCTGTGAGCGCGCTGACAGACTCTCTCTGTCGCTGATGAGCTGCGTAGGGGAAATCGTTCCATGCAAACAGCTTCGTTATTACGATCTGGCAAGCGCCGCGCATGTGTGTACCCAATTCAGCCTGAACTGACAGAATCCGATTGACCGGGACACATTCATGCCCTTTATTCTCTTTATACTCGCCAACAATGCAGATAATTACTGCGGCAAGAAAAACTGAAAATAGAATTTCGCAGCATGCAGTTGGGGGGAAAACAATGCAGGCGCTGTCACTGGGAGCATTTCTGTGTCTGATGAAATTGGCCCAGTCACTATTTACTCACAGTGGGAGAATGTCTCAATCTTAGACAGCCTCCTACATTTCTGCCTACCTCACGAGCAAACCTCTGGGCCATGCGCTCGAACCTTCGGCAGCCCGTGGCATCAGGAGACCCTTCCTGATGTGGGATGGCCAGGGAATTATTGGGAATTGCTCCTCTACAATATGCCTCTCAGATGATATTGGTGTTTTCATGTCTCCTTTCAGTTTATCTTCTGTTAATTTTAGCGCTGCAGTACGACTTTTGACTTGACCTTTTCAAGTAGGCTTTTAGGGCTGGTGAGAGATGAGCATGAGAAAAAATTGTGTTCAAGTTTGGGGTCTTTTAGCTGGTTAGCGTTGTCCAGTTAGCCCCTACTGGTAAATGTTCTAACTACAACTTATGAGGGCAAAAAGTACATTTATCTATTGACGGCCATTCATGAGCAGTTCTGTTTTTAGTTTGGTGATATACACTGGTGTTTAAAGCAGGTTCACGCTAAGCACATTTGACAGACGTGACAGTGTCTGGAGGACGTTCTGCTGCCTGCTTTCATCTGTGAAGAGAACAGGGTGCCAGTGGGGAATTTGCCAATCTTGGATTTCTCTGGCAAATGCCAAACGTCCTGCACGATGTTGGGCTGTAAGCTGTGTAAGCTGTGGATGTGTAGAGTCTGTTTCTGACAGTTTGAGCAGACACATGCACATGTGTGGCCTGCTGGAGGTTATTTTGCAGGGCTCATCTGTAATAAATTCATCTGTAAAATTGCCCAAATTAAGTTCTTAGCTATATTAATAATCTAAAATTAAGTTTGATTTTAGGGTAGGACATTTAAAAAAAAAAAAAATTCTTAACGGAACATGAGCTTGATACATATATACCCCCGAAACATAAGACTGGTTTTGTGGTCCAGTGTCACACACAGGGTTAATTAGGTTACTCACTATTACTATTTTGCTGAGAAGCAGTTATTGGTGTTGTTCAGATAAGACATATATGTCACTGAACCTGTTCGTTTAGCTGGTGAAGCAAACTGGTCTAACAGCCCTCGTTAATGTAAAAACTATCAAAGATTAAAAAAAAACTTTTTCTGTTCACACAAGAATGAATTTAGCTTCAGTTTTAATGGTGTACTTTTGTCAAAGTTGCAGTATTGCACTGAGAATAGCCTATATCATGTTATTTATATCTGACTATGATGAGATTAGAAACATTACTGGAAATGTTTCAGCATTTTCAGAGTTTATTTCTGCCACTGAATAAAAGGCAACCGTCTGTTAATAACTTGTATTTCAAACTTTTTCAGTTTGGTTCTGAGTTTATAACAAGAACTGTTCACTCAGCAGCCATATTGCCATACTCACATTTAAAGGGTTACTCCACCCAAAAATGAAAATGTTGTCATTAATCACTTACTGTTACCATGTCCTACCAAAACCGTGAAAGCTTAGTTCGTCTTTAAAGCACAATTCAAAATATTTGGATGAAAACCGGGAGGCTTGTGACTGTCCCACTTACTGCCAAGTAAATAAAACTGTCAAGGTCTAGAAAAGTATGAAAGACATCACCTGAATACTCTATAAGCCATCAGTGGTTCAACCGCAACGTTATGGAGCTACGAAAATACTTTTTGTATGCAAAGAAATATTTTTATTCAACCATTTGTTTCTTCTGTGTCTCTCCGCATCACTGAGCCATTTTGGAGAATATTCACTGAACACACTATGTACACTGTTCAGTGTCAGCCACGACACAAAAAGATGCACAGTTTTTGTTCACCTCAAAGAGTAAATACACATAGAAAATATAGTCCAGCTGACAGAAGAGTATGCGCAACCACACGTAATGAATAATCAGCAAAAGTGATTTTTTGCTCCCTTCAAGGGCATTTCGGGAACGGGACGCCATTTGTAAAGATGTTCCAAACGAAAGTGAGCAACTGATGATCTTCACGAAGTCTGTTAGCGAGGGGAACTGTCTGTGATAGTGATTTCTGTTTGTGATCTTGTGATCTTGCGTTAGGAGCTCTTGCGATTCATTTTAAAGCAAAGTTGGGATTAATTTTGACTTAACATTGAAACCTAAGTAGAATAGGCTGATTAATTTTATCTTTTTTTTAATGTGATACAAATATTTTTTTGTGTTATACAAATATCAAACGCTTACAGGACACAGAAATGCCCTATACCCTTAAAAGAAGACACTTTAAGGGCTCTGCCCTTCGAAGGGAGTAGGGCATAGGGATGCTTACTTCTGTTTGGAATTCAATGTTTTATTAATATCATTGCACTTTTATGTGCTCGGTTTTATTTTGTGAAACCTTATTGCTTCATATATCACTCTGCTTTGCCCTCAGGCAACCAGTGTTGTCATGATGTTATTTCCTTATGCTCAAAACGATTGGTCACATGGCATTTACAAGTTAGGAAACTAAAAAAAAAATAAAAAATGTTGTGAGCAAAGATGGTACATATTAAATCGCATGCTTGGGCATGCCAGCAGATAGCTTTTTCCAGGCGTTATGGAGCAGCTCGGCTGCTATCATTAGCCAGCGGGTCAGTTTAGTCTGTGAGATCTGTCAGTATTTCAGCGTATTCCACCGCCGTTATCAGGAACGGAAACGCTCTGTCCAGAGAGATGAGTGCCGCTTTGTGCTCACCATAGACCTCTTTCTCTCCCTCTCTCTCTTTGTTGCTCTAACAAGCCCTGCTCAAGCTCCAGTGAAGCGAGAAATTGTAAACTCTGAGAGTGTGGGTAAAGATAAGGCCGTAGTGTGTGTCTCTCCCAGAGAGAGATCAGATAAAGTGCAGAGCCGCAGCAGGACACTGGCGTACAGGCCTCCTCCTCTAATCCACACACCTTTGTATTCACTTGCAAATTCTTTTGGCCCCATAAATATGCATGAGCACCTCCTCAGACACTTCTCAATAACGGCTCTCAATTGATGCGATCAGATCTGGGCCTCGCTCTCGTTTTGTAGCTTTGTGTCCTGTCGCGTGAGCGCAGAAAGCGTTTAAAGTCTTTCTGTGGTAATACACAGATATGGGAGTGGATGTTGTGGCGCAGGTATTGAGGCTCATGTTTTATGACTCTCGCCATACTGTGGTTTGTGTATATAGAGTGCAGAGCAGTGAGAAAAGTGCACAATGCTGGGTTATCCTCAAGCAGACAGGGGCATTTATATATATGTATATAGCAGGACTGTGAGTAATACAGTACATTATAATGCCGGTTTCATATTTGGTCATAGGTTGGATTTATATGGTTATTAAAAACCTTTATACCATATTTAAGAAACGTTTCAATATAATGACATGTGTAACTATATAATAACAGTACACTGCTGTTCAAAAGTTTGGGGTAAATAAGACTTTTTTTAGCTTTTCGAAAGCCTCAACAAAGCAGAATATATTTGATCCAAAATGCATAGACAAAATAAATAGGCTATTGTTAAGTTATTAACAATATTACATATATATATATATATATATACATATACATGATATATACATGACTATATTGTGTTGTAAAACACATCTGCTGCTATTGAGGTAAGAACAGG
>JAUCNO010001888.1:18399985-18411109 GCA_032353835.1 Enteromius viviparus
TGGATTTGTCAACCCAAAACTAATCCTGTAACTCTGAGTTTGTTTAGCCACCATCATGGTACAGGCCCCAGGTCTGGTTTTGAGTCTGTACTTTGACATCATGTGACCCAACAATCACAAACTGCTTGTCATAAATGATGTGTTATTAGTGCTGTCAAAAACTGCATCTAAAATAAAAGTTTTTCTTTGCATAATATATTTTGTGTTTATTATGTGTATATAAATACAGACACACGCATGTACTTTATGTATAAATATATATATATATATATATATACATGTATTTGCAAAAATATATTTATATTCATTTAATTTATATCATATATAAATATATTTAATATACAAACCCTTTTCTTACATGCATGTGTCTACATTACTATATGAATAATAAACATACACAGTACACACATATATATTATGTAAACAACAAATTTTATTTTGCAACGTCATTAATCGCAATTCATTGTTTGCCAGCACTATATTATAAATTATAATTAAAATATTTCCAGGAACTGCATAGAATTGAAATCTATTTCCACCTCAGTTTTATGCCTCATGCTTGAGAAATGTATCTTGATTGCAACAATAAAATTCAATCTCACAGTGTGACTTTATATTCAGCAATTTTGTTTTTCATCATTTTGACTTGCATACCGAAAATTGGAATTTATTGCACAATGTAACTTTCTAGAAGTAAGGATTTTTAACTTTGCATCTCACCGTTGTGTAATTTATTACAATTGATTAATATCACTCTTGCAATGTTACTTCAAATTATGATTTTCTTTCTCGTAATGTAGCTTTTTTTTGCAGTTTGCAAACTGCACAGGGATGGACGCCTGTTTCTGGCTTTTATATGTTGCAATTGCAAAATGTATCATAATTGCGCCAAGAAATACCTTGCATATCCCACAGTTGGGATTTTATCATAATTGCAGCTTATATAGCTATATATATCACAATGTGACTTCATATGTTGTATTTGAAACCACTTCTTCTTTTGTGAACTTCTTGGGGATAGAGGCCTGTTACCATGTCAGGTGATGCTTATTTACTATTAACTAAGTTCTTTTCCTTAATACATTCATAAATGAATAGTTTAGGTGTTGGGTAGGATTAGTGATGCAGAATAAGGTCATGTAGATTAATTCATTAATATGTGCTTAGTTATTAATAAATGGCTAATATTCTATTAATATGTATGTTAATAAGCAACTAGTTTATGAAACCATAAAATTAAGTGCAGTGTTATTTTCATTTCCTGGGGTTACGATTTTATTTCATTCATATTTTTATGTATAGATGGTTTATAGATGAATCTATGTGTCTAACATGTGACGGATACATCTGTACACTGGAGACTGGACACATGATGTCAAATGTAAAATATACTGGAAGCATTTTGTGAAGCTGAATTATTAAGCTATCTCCAGCATACCAGGGAATGATTACGTGGTTTGTTTGCGTTCATTTCTCTGCATTGTCAGAGCAGAGCCGGGTCACTAGCCTGCATTAGGCTATTTAGCATCACTCCTAATTGAAATGTTTTAAAATCCTGAGCTTTTCCTGGAAGTCTGACTGTAATGACTTTGTCTCTCGCCCTTCCGCAGACAGTCCAAAACTGTGTCAAGTGGCTGATGGTGAAATGCGTTTCCAGACACCTAATTGTTTTCTTGCCTCTGAGAGAGGAGAAATTAATGTGTGTGTGGCAGCCTGGTCCTCTGTGACAGAACCTAACCAGCCAGAGCATGTTTGGTTAAAGAATCAAGCTCCAGGGTGTAATTTGATATTTTGCGATTACATTTTTTTCCCTGTGACAATTTTTAATGTATTATTTAAATTATTTTAGCTCTGGGATATATTAGGGGTTTTTAAACAATGCATTACTTCTGGGATTTTGGGAGAATTCAGTCAACACGCCAGAAACCAACTTGTGCTCTCAAAGCGATAATCACATTCAGGTACAATCCTTATTACAGTATATCACACTCAGAGAACACTCTGAAGTATATTCCAGCAATGCATGCTGTCGCTGAACCAACCTCTATACTGTGGTTTATTCTAACAAAACAATGTATGTATTAAACCAGGTTAAAATAACTATATTTTTTACAGTATAGATAGAGATAGATAGTATAAATAAATAGATAGATACAGACAGACAGCTAGATACCACATGCGCTTCACTTCAACAGTTAAGAATCAAACAGACAATATTGAAGGACAACGAGATCATTAGATTAATTGCCAAATATGAATTAGTATTACTATCTCTGCCTCCTCGAGTTACTGTGGGTCACATTCAATGGGCTTGATTCATCATTAGAACAGAAAAAGGGTTTCACATCTTCAAAAGACAATTATGTGAGATTTAATATTGCTATCCATGTGTCTGCTAAACACGTTTATATATATATATATATATATGTGTGTGTGTGCTTATAGAGGTGTATTAATGTATAGCCTCTCACTCTGTACTACTTAAAACAAGTTAAAATAACCTTTATTTTTGAATGCAGATAAAACCAGGGGATGGGAAGATCATCCTAGTAGTTTTTTGAAAGAATTATGAAAGAATATTGAAACAAATTTAATTTAAAAAAATTATTAAATACACGTTGGAAGAAAAAAATATTTCAGTATTCTGTCTGTATGAGCATGTGCTACAAAAGATGAATAAAAAGGCCTTTACCCATAGTGACTAGATAATAATAAATGTATCAAATGAATGGCACATTTAATAAAATACTTTGAAAACTTAATGTATATTATATTTTATAAACGTGCATGTTAGATAGTTGAGAGTGCATAAGAATCACCAACACTTCATATCATTATCCATTTTAATCATTTGAAATTAGTTAAATGTTTATAATATCTCATTAAACTCTTAAGACAATTGAGG
This sequence comes from Enteromius viviparus, assembly GCA_032353835.1. Lineage (NCBI taxonomy): Eukaryota > Metazoa > Chordata > Actinopteri > Cypriniformes > Cyprinidae > Enteromius > Enteromius viviparus. Next base: position 18,402,891 of record JAUCNO010001888.1, read on the forward strand.
AAGTTCAAATGAAGTGAATGAAATGTTTACTTGTTTGTTTTCTAACAATTCTCATCATATAGTATATTTTTATATGAATGTAGGCCTCTGGTGCGGGCCGTGTGGTGTAATGAACTGAGGTGAATTGTGTGTTACAGGTTATGAGAGAGCAGATTAATGAGGTAAAAACTAATGAAGCTTACAAGTGCCTCACATCACAGCTGAGAGAGTAACGGATGAGCTCAATAAAACCCGGCCATTGCTCTCGCTCCTGCATAACGCTTCACACACACATACAGCTCAAATATCACTGAGCATATGCAAGAATTTGTATTTCACGTCCCACTTTACATTAGGCGGCCTTAACTACTATGAACTTACATCAGATGTGGACTTATTGTGTTCATATTGTATTACAAACACTTCTGCTGCTATTGAGGTGTGATACAGGTAAGGTTAGGTACAGGTTGGGTGGGTTAAGGTGTAAGGCATGGGTCAACAGTGTAATTCTAAATGTTAGCACAGAAATGAATTACAGACATGTAAAAGCATGTATGTACAGTATACAATAAGGGCACTGTCCCAGATAATTGATTTACATGTGAATACATAGTAGTCAAGCACACCTGATATAAAATGACACAGGTTAACTTGACTCTTTTACTCTTGTTCAACCTTATTCAGAACCTAAAAGGCTTATCAAGTAGATCTGCAGTAGCACATCAAATTGATTAATAATAATTATCATCTCTTACTAGGTTTAATTACTGTGACACTGATGATGATATTTTATGTAATTGAGCATCTGACATTCACAACTCCATCAGTTGTGCTTTGTCTTGTTTATATATTGTAATGTTCTTGTTTGCAAACAAAAAAATTATAAGAATTTTGAATGACCATTAGTGCATTAAAAAACTGAAAAATATGAATTGTATATATATATATACAGAGCGTTTAGAGGATAAATGAAAGGGAACAACACCTTGATAGGGTCGCAAAATATGATGTATATTAGTGATACATCAAAAATATATTTTCAAACCAATCTCCAAAAAATTGTAATTCATTCTATAAAAACACCCTAAGGCTTCACCACCTTCATTCCCAACCAACAGAATATGGAAATATATGGAAATAACCATAACTCTTACTGTACCTGTAAAAACGTGATACTTGTTCTTAAATCAAAATATCAAAATTGATTTATCTCAAGATACTTTTTTGTTCAGTCTCTCAAAAACAAGGCAGGTTGTTATGTATATATATATATATATATATATAAACAAAACATTTGGGCTACATTTTACTCATTTAGCGGACACTGCATATGTGTGTGTGTGTGTGTGTGTGTGTGTGTTAAATATATATATATATATATATATATCATTTTTTTCATTGTGCATTCCAATTCATGTCAATTAAACTGCATCTGAGTAATTTTAATTCTGTACAAACTAAGTAAATAAATATTAGATAACTGACATGATTTTTAAAAAATTGCATAGAAAAGGGCCTAAAATGCTCATTTCAGATGACAATTTCATCATACTAGAAATATAACAATCATTTTAAACACTTCTTGTTTGCTATATGTGTGTGTGTGTGTGTGTGTGTGGGTTTATTTATTTGATTTATTTATTTATTTTTTTGCATTCAACTAAATGTTCACCATTGGGGGTATTCACTGACCTGCAAACTGTCTCTAACCTAAAATATCCCTTCCCTTCCGGTGGCTGAAACTCCTTCTGGTCGATGATGTAATTTTAGACTACAGATATGAGGTTTATATGCACTCACACAGTTCAGACCCTGATTTCCAGGTTTGAATGTCCAGCTCTGTGTGACACAGGTGTGAGGAGGACTGCTGTATCAGAGCTCCCCCTTCAGGAGCAAGTCTGCACCTCAGGACTTCATCACAAACTCAATGCTCTCTCTGTATTTATTTCGATTGAGCTGTAAGCTGTGGACTTACATTATATGACTGAGTAATGCTCCATGTATAACTGTGTTTAATGAGAATACGTGTCAAATGCACTTACTTAAAAAAACAACACACAAATCTTATTTCTAAATCTATATGTTATTAGATGTATCTTCCTGTGATATTAGTCAAGATGTGAGGTACTTTTGAAATCGCTTTTCAGAGAGAGAGAGAGAAAGAGAGAGAGAATTGAGAAGTTCAGCCCCCTGCACCCCCGCCTCTAGAAATTCACTATTTATAATGTCATCTTATCTGGCTTGCTCTGAGGACTGCACTGTGAGTGCACTTGTGCTTTCTTTTGTTAGGGTGAGTTGGCAATTTCCTGTGAGATGGAACCACTGCAGTCGGGCGTCTCTGTCTGATAACGTCTCTGACATGAGCTGCTGTCAGCATCAGCACGCAGAGCTGGACTAGCGCTGATGGGGACTTGTCATACAATCCCAGCATCCTCAGACGATCCAGTCCAGAGAGCCGTGACCTGCTCTGCTTCCACAGCGCTCTTCTCCTGCAGCACCCATTACACACATTGTACATAATATGCAAATAATAAGCTATGTATGCGTGTCAAATGATTTAACGCATTTGCTAAAATGCTCAGTATTGCCACAGAGCATACTTCATGGAACAGTGTATCCCACAATGCACCTGACCTTCCGTTTCCAGCGTGACAGATGAACCAGAAGAAATATCAGTCATGATTTTTTACTACTTTTTTTTTCTGGACTCAGAATAGACTAATACTTTTAAAATGCACTACTTGCTTGCTCTTAACTGCATACAGTACATGATGCTTCTTATTTATAATAATAATAGTAATTATTAAATATAATACATAATAACAATAAATATTATTGCTGAAAAAATATTGAAATAAAGGTTAAAATTGGGACTGTAATTACCTTTGTTCATATTCACATTGCAAAGGGAAAGCTGAACTCCTGGGACAGAGGATTTTTAACTATTTTCAAACTCCATACAGTGATAATATAATGCTTGCTAATCAGATGCATCCTAGTATATTTTAGTGCACTAAATGATTTAATCCATTTGAAATATATATAATTGAAATATTTATATTGAAATTTAAATTGAAACATATATCTTATTATACTCTGTTTTCTTCTATAAGCTAGCTAGAAATCTAATTTCACCCCTTCTCTTGCTCCTGCTCTTTCAATCAATGGTTAACTGTGGGAGATTGTCTGAGCAATTTGCTCTTGGTCTCTCTTCTCAACAGGCAAACAGAAGCACACATCTGAACAATGCGCAATGAAAAGGGCCCATAATAAATACTCAATATTCCACATAATTATTAATCACGGATCCAGCAGCAGTCAGGGCCACTCCTGCCTCTGCCAGCCTGTGCTGCAGGTTTTTTATGGGGCCCTCGCATATAATCACGCAGATGCCCAACACTGACCCCGCAGCGCGGGAAACAGGTAAGAAAAGCGCGCGCGCTCCCTCGCACGCGCCGTCTCTCCCGCGCTCATTTAGCGCTACGCTGCTTTTCATAATTAGCGCCGCGAGGCCTCATTAAGTTCGCTCTAATGAATAAATATTGTATTTCATAGCCTGATTACCAGATCAGCTCGACGCTCGAGCGTCGTAAACAATTATTTCCCTAAATATTCATCACCCTAAAGTGGATGATCATTGGTATTTAATACCAGTATTTTCGAGTGCATCTTTATTATGCAAATAAATACTTTTGAAGCGTTTGTTTGCTGGAGATCCGAAAAGATTCACTCTCAAAATTAAAAACTTAGCATTCTGGGGAAAATGGGCATGCAACGTGACATTAGCTTGCTCTGACATGAGACCAGCACGCTCGTGTCGTGTTACTCTCATACAAATCACCACAGTGAACATAACATACAGCTAGGCTAACGACTTCGTCAGAAAATGAAATAGCAATAAAACATAGAAAAACTTTGTTGAAGCTATGTCTCCGAAATTGAGCTAAGAAACGCTTCCGTTCACTGAGTCATTGAATCAGTCGTTCTGAGTCGATTCAGGTTGATTCGAACCGCTCACTGATTCATTCGTCAATCTTTTCTCAGTCAGTTAAACAAACAGTTTTGAGCAGTGTTGGGAGGGTTTACTGTCAAACTGGAGATGTTTAGGTTACAGACTACAACTTAGGTTACACTGTTGGAAATGTACTAAGTAGTGTACTTTAATTTTTAAAATATTTTAAAATTGATCAATGTAAATAATTACATTCGAATACTGTACTTTTGATTACTTTTCTAAATTTCTCATTATTCATTTTGAAACCTTTAAAGCAAGCAGTGTTAATCTTACAGTGAGGTTCAACACTGATTACTGTCAGACTTTCAAAATCTTTCATCACTTAGGCCTAATGAAAAACACTTTATTTCAAAGCACAGCCACCACAAAATCTGACCTAAGCACCTTGTTTTGTTCTGATGTTAAATAGCCTATTGATTTAAAATCATTAATAGCTTAATAGCTATGAGACATTTGTATAACATTGATTGGGAGAAAAAAAAAATATATATAATTTTTTTATTTTATTTTTTTGAATAAAAATGCAATTTGGGAAAGACGTTAATGTATGTGTGTGTTACTATTTAGCTACACATTTTTTCTTAGTAACTGTAACAGCTTGCAGATACATTTATTTTGCAATTAAACTTTGTTACATATAACTAGTTGCTTTTTTGAGATCAAACAATGCTGGATAAAGTGTATATACCAAGATAAAAGAAAAAGCAAAAGCTAATTTTTTTTTTGGGATAATTTAGTTAGGCCTATACTGGTTCTTGTGTACAAGCGGCCATTCACAACGGAAGTGTACACTAGTTCTGTTTTTCTGTTGTTTAAACATACTAGTGGTCTTTTGTCCATTTGAAGTCCTCCAGCTGCACAAGACGCTAAAACTAATCATTTAGAAAAATAACAGTCAAATTTGAGCTTATAGCTAACTTTTTAGTTTTTAAATCAAGATCATGATGTTTAATAAGATTAAATGTGTTAGATGTGCACTTTGGGTATGGAAGCATCTATCAGTGTCCACAGCTTCACACAACACCCTAACACAAACTTCATTTTCAGAACCACGGCATTACATATAGCAGCATGCTATGAACGGCCAAAAGCTGCATATCACTAAAGAAGGGTTTTAAGTCAGAAAATCATCAAGTCTGTGGCGATCTGAATGAGAGAAAAAAGCATGTGAGCTGAGGGTCGTGAAAGAGCTTTAACAGGGAAAAATGATTCACAGGTATAAGATTTCCCATTAGAGTCTGCTAATTATTTCCACACCATTAGTGGCAGCTCTCTAATGAGGGACACGAGCAGACTGCAGTATATCACAGCGCTCTGCTCTCCTCTGCAGGGATCCTGTTAGGGGCTGCTGGTAATAGCCCCCCTCCTTATGCCCTCTTAACCCACAGGGGCACAGAGGGCCAAGAGCCAAGGGCATGCTCAAATCACCACAATATTCCTTTCTGATGAAATAGATGCTGCTGTAAGGTCTGGCATGGACCGTTCTGACGCTAGATGTAAGAGGTTTCTGTTCAATTGGTAAATATGGGAACTCCTGATGCTCTTTTTTTCTTTCACTGTTTTCATGAAATGTTAGTACAACTCTCCTGAGAATTTAACTGCAAAAAAGTCTTCGCAAAACTTTGCAAAAAAAAAAACTGAGAAAGAAAGAGTAGAAAACCATTCGTTAATAAATGATGTGAAAAAACCAAACTCATTAACCATTTTCTAAACACACTCTCACTGTTACAGTAGTTTACTGTTTCACTACTGTTCAAGTTTGGGATCAGTACATTTTATTCTTTCTTTGAATGAAATTAATACTTTTATTAACAAAGGATCTATTCAACAAACCAATAAAGTCACAGCATATTTAAATTTTAGAAATGTCTTATATTTGGTAAAAAATTTTTGTAATGCTTTGTATCACAGGAATAATTTTAAAATATATTCACAGAAAACAGTTATTTTAAATTGCAATAATATTTCACAATATTATATCTTTTTCTAAATTTTTAATCTAGTAACTGCAGCCTTGAGCAGAAGAAACATCTTTAAAAACCATTAAATATACTGACCCCAAATTGCTGACCAGTAGTGTACGTTTAATACACCAACATAACATTTTACTTGAGTATACACACACACTACATAAAAGAAAATATTTAAGGTGCTTATTGCCATTAATCGTTTAACAGCACTAATCCTTATTTAGAAATTATTAAATACATCTATTGAAGCCACAACTTATTAAAAATGGTATTAAAGGCTCTCAAATAAGAAAACCAACATTAACAAATGTTTCCTCTTAATAGACCCATAAAGACAATAGAAGGTAGAAAGCACAGGTTTTATTCAAGTATGACAGCAGAACATTGTGCAGTTATAACAGCATCTAAAGAACCTACAGACCAGAAAATAAATCACAGTAAAAACAGCTAAGTGAACCATTTTCAAAGTTTCCAATACAGTACAGAGATAAAAACACTCCCTTTAAAAAATTTTTATACATTTAAAACAATGCAAACTTTAGGATTTCATGTAGACAACTCATAACGGTCTACTCAAATTGAACCTGCAGCAGGTTTAAGGGGTTGAGGAAGCTCGGAGAATCACTTTTCAATTAAGACACTTGAGGGAGACGTCGGTTTGAACTCAGTTTATTCACTTTCCTCCAGTTCCTTCTTTAAACTGTGGAGAAAGGTCAGAGGTCACGTTACTTCCATAGATTCACTCAGAAGCCAAATGATTGTATTTAGTGAGTAGTGTACATGACAGCTATGATGCAAGCCAAGTTAAAAGAACAAAGTATTTACAACCGTTTATTTATTTTTTTAAATAAATGTTCTTGCGTTCACCAAGCCTGCATTTATTTGATTCAAATCACATCAAAAGCAGTAAGTGTGAATATTTTCTATTTGGATATATACAAAACCTACTCCTGTAATCAAAACTAAATTTTCAGCATCATTACTATTTTTTACTATTTGCTTAAATGCAATATAAAATTTGAGACATTTTTCATGACTCTTTGAATAGAAAAATATCCAAAAGATCAGCAACTTATCTGAAATAAAAGGCTTTTCTAAACTACACTACATCTTTCAAAAGCTTAAAGTCAGTATAATTGTTTAGAATTATAGACATAAATGCTTTTATTTAGCATGGATGCTTTAAATTAAAATATGCAAGTCATAAAGTGTGTAAAAAGACACTTATGCAAATCGACAATTAGATTTCTAAAGGATCATGTGACATCAGCTGGAGCAAGGAGTTATGATGCAAAAAAAAAAAAAATTGAATACAGCTTTAAAACGATAGGAATAAGTTACATTTCATAATATTCAAATAGAAAGCGGTTATTTTAAATTGGTAAAAACTTTTTTTTTGCTGATTAATGCAGGCTTGCATTAATAGGTACATTTTATCTTACTCTTGAAAACACCTTACCTTTTGAGATACGAGTGGACATTGTCATACCCGTGGTACTTGGCCAGGTACACAAGCACACCTGTAGCACAGCGGCCCTCTCTGGCGCGGCAGAAACTGCAGTTACAGATGCCCCTGCACGGGGGGCAGAGCCACTCCTACAAGAAAACAACAGGATCCATTAGAAGAACGCTAGATGAACTGATCAGCCACATCTAATGCCTTCACGTGTCACTAACCGGGTTCAGGAGGGCGTCACGGACGTCTTCTCCATATCGGTTCTTGAGACAAGGCCCGCAGAACTGCCCACGAACTCCCACACATTCTGGGTTGCGGCAGTTGGTCTTGGTGTCTGTTGTTTTTTGTCGACACTGATGGCAGGTGGATCCCTGACAGATAAAAGCACATGTTCATGAAGCGTCTGCAGCAGTTCAGACAAGCTGAGAAATGAGCGCTCTGGTACCGAGCAGGTGTTGTGATGGTAAAAGCATGGTGCTGAAGGAGACTTACTGTGGCCCGGTTGTAAGTCTTTTCTCTGACATTGACACAGATGTTGTCCAGCTCAGCCTCGGTGATTTCCTCCACGGGCCTCACCACATGAGGAATGGTCAGAGAGCTGTTAAAGCTGCGGCGACGAGGCTCTTTCTGCTCACACACGGGTAAAAGACAATCAAAATCAATACAGTGACACTCACTTTAATTTTACATGACAACATATGAAACCTTGAGACTGCATATAAACAGAGCCGGACAGTAACGGAGTACATTTACTTGAGTACAGTACTTAAGTACAATTTTGAGGGATCTGTACTTTACT
>JAUCNO010001888.1:18420220-18437475 GCA_032353835.1 Enteromius viviparus
CAAACTAGACATTTTTTATTATATTAACAATATTAAAATTTCTATTAATAATAATTGGCGGCCCCCCTGCAATACCGCCACGGCCCATTAGGGGGCCCACAGGTTGAAAACCACTGTTTTAGGCTATAGGTTTTAATTGTACCTTGTAATAGCTATATGTAGTTAGTACATTCAGAACACGATTTCATGTAGACTGTAATATGGATCTAGTCTTACCTCATAGTTTACTGTGCAGTCAACGGTTTGTGTGCCAGAAATTCCCACGATCCACTTATCCATCACAAACGGGGGCTGGAGAGTAATTTAGATTTTACCACAAACAGTAAAGCACATCAACCTAAAGCTGAAAGGCGTGACAGCATCATAACAAGCTTCACGTCTTCTTTCTAAAATTGTGTTAGTGGTATTGAGGTAGCATTATGACACAATCGTCTCTGCTGTACGACCTCAGTCTCCTGCATTCCTCAAAGCACAGTTCAAACATAATGGATACGTAATTTACAGTGTTTCGTGACATTTCTCACCTTGGTCATCTTTAATACATCTACATCTGGTCTGTTGGCGTTAAAGGTCACGTCTTTGATATATGCGATTGCCACCTCATCCCCATCAAGCTCCATGTACATTTTCCATTTGCAGTCCTGCGGAGGTCAGAAACACAGAGATACAGATGAGACAACAGTCAGTAGAATGAGGTTAAACTGTATCCAGGTAAATGTGGCCATAAACATGATGCATGTTTTCAGCAAACAGAAATGTAGACCTGCTTGATTTCAGCTGTTTGAGGGCGATATAACCCAACAGCACGACCTAGAGGACGGTATGTGTATTCAAAGCTGGGTCAGACCACCCTGTATACTTTAATCCAAACAGATTTAGAAAAGTAATATCTGAATTTTTTATGATTTTCTGAACTAACACTTCTTTCCTATAAAATACTTGTGGGTGATTGCTGCTAAGATATTCTGATTCATCTCTATGATGTTCTGATCCTCAAATCCTTCAGTGTTAAGTCTACAGGAACTTTCAGGAATTTCTGAAAAAATAAAAGCCTCTAGAATAGGTGACAGTCAAAAATGCAATCGATACAATGAAGTTACCATTCGATAAGAGTGACGCTTGCCTGCATAAGTCGCCTGTTTTGAGTGTTTAGTTCATAGGAACTCAGGTGGTTTCAATCAGTATCGTATGAGAAATGATTGATGGAAATGCCAAAAAAATGCCACAAAAAAAAACCTGCTTAATTCGCAAAAAAACATTTTTTACTGTCGCTTGTGGTGGTTTTTGATTTGTATGAACAAGTGTTCATGCGAATAATGAGAATGGAAATGCATTTATAATTAATAAATTATAAAGGTTTATCAGCAATGATGATTTTGGGAAGCCACTGGCTGTAGTATTTGTGGTGATACACAGCGATCCACTTTTCATTGCTTTTAGTTCAATTATGTTAAATTAGAGCATCTGGGTCTTTTTGTACAATAGATCAACAAAATAAAGCTTGTGCGCATCTATTATGGGTTGTGTGTTTTAGGAGTCCCACACAACAGGCTGACTTGCATGGAAGGACAAAAAATTATTTTTATAATATGAAATAATTTTCTTATAACATGTATTTATTTTTGCCTTATTTTTTCCAATGACTCCCAAATGATTCAATCTCAATTTCATTAAAGCAGTCTTTGTGAGTTTTTACCGTTCCAAAAGACACAACTACTGTAGTTTCAGCGTGAAAAGACCAACAAGTCGTCAAGACGTCAAGATCAAACGGTTTGGGATTTGTTTTAAAAACGACTAATTTCAATGATTCAGATTCGACTCTTTCTTTTAAAAAACGCGGTGCACCTTCAGATTTTAACACTTAGTTTTCATTTCATTCATAGTGTTGAGTTACACGCTGCATGAAAGACCATTCTCAAAAGCCCATAACAGGGGCACTGACACATTTAACACTAGCTTTTCAAAACAAATGTTACAGAAAATGTTGAACTTTGCTCTGTTGTAAAGCCACGCGGCACTGAGGTGTGGCATGTAAACGCAAACACATGAAGCCAAGCGTGAGAATGAATTTCTGAATGTCAACCGGTTCACACACACACATGCGTGTTTCTGAGACAGAGTGATGTAAAGACTGAAGCCAAGAGATCAGAGTGCAGAGAAGCGGCTGTGTTCGTTTCTCAGGCATAACAAGAGTGGGAGACCTTAACATCCATTCTCATTCACATTAGCAATGGAGATGAGGCCCCTTACCGAGAGCCGAGCGCACTGGGCAGAGCGGTAATGATCCGTCCAATCTGCCAGCCCGGCGCCGAGGTCAAAGTTTACCGCTTAAAGCACGTGGCTGTTCACACTTACACAACATCTCGACAGAGAACGAGCTCTCTTCCCCACGCGAGAGGCGAGGGAGCGAGAAAAGGCAATCGTGAACATGCCACTGTTTGTTTTGGACAGGGCTTAAAGGCGTCCAGTAACAAGTCGGCTGAGCACTGACCAAGCGTTTGCCAAACGTTAGCCCTGCCTAATAGCGGCGGCAGAAACAATGTGCGGTAATGACGGCCAGCGTGGTAAGCGTCTAATGACACCTCATACATAATTCAGCACCTTTCCGGCGACTAAGCCCTGATATCCTCATTAACAGAAACACTCTGTGCTGTCAGATGGGCAAAGCACAATCGCAGGGTCTCATTTAGGCTTTGAGAAGTGCAGCTGGTACCACGACACCGCCAGGAAAGAGAGAGAGAGAGAGAGAGATGCGAAAACGGCGAGAGAAAAAAACCTCGAGCAGAGCGGGTTTGTTTTATTTAGTGCAAAAAACCTTGCAGTTTGTAAAAACAAGGCTGACACGGAGGCTGACACCAGGCAGGGGAAAATAATTAGCTCTCATTTTCTCAGACTCCTGTTTCCTTCTTCCCGCTGAGCTTCCTCCCAACCAAACCACCACATGTCAGGAGAAATAGGAGGCAATTAGCGGCCCCGCTTCAGCCCCGCCGCACGCGTTGAAAGGGGACTATTTATGATGGGACAATGAACAGCTGAAAGATTAAATAACATTTGCCTTTTAAAAAGAAAATGACTTCTGGCTAAATTTTTGATTAAATTCAAACAGCAAGTGAAGACGCAGTCGCTCTCCTGTGTCAGGAGCCCAAACAAAGGCTCGCCGGCAAGAGGGGGTGGATGCTACGCATCATCTTGCATGAAAAATTATTGATCTTTTTAAAAAGAAGAACAAAAACAACAGGCTTGGGAACCCGAAAATGAGTTTGGCGAGACGATGGTCAGTCTTTGGAAGAGGAATCTTTTACTTGAGGAAGACAACTACAAATCAAGGAGCACTGCAATTGTGAGAAAACATCTCAGTTATCACGTCTCTTACAAAAGACGCTGCAGATGATACAAAATTACAAATAACAAAGAAAACCTCGGGGTTTACGTACATGGGTTTGGACACGAGTCAATGACAAGAGGAAGTCTTTTATTTCTTGGAAATGTAATTATCTTGCTGCTATTTCCAATTTAAAATGTGGCGCAAACATCAATTTTCAGTCTCAATCATTCATTTCCAAAAAGTTTTTAAATATATATTTCAGGTTATTCATATGTCACATGTCAAATTATTTTTTCAATAAGGAATGCAAGTTTTTGGGGAGTTGCACCACATAACATTTTAAAACCTGATGTTACTGATGTTGACATGTCACAAAAAGTTATTCAGAGAGACTTACTGACCTTGACATGAGGTCATGAGGGTCTGCATATCATATTTTCTTTCCTCCATATCTCTGCATGTTTGTTTGACCGCATGACTATGATTTGACTTTTGACATGTTTTTTTTTTATTTTTATAATTTGTAAATATTTCTAAGCATACGTTCCGATAAGTATAACTTCTAAAATAAGTCAATTTAAAATATAAAGCAATTTTCCACAATCATCTTTATGCCTTAGTACTTAATAAGGCCCATTTAATAAGCTCCTTTCTTCATCGTGATATTAGGGCAGTTTTATCACCATAACATGTTTGATTTCATGCTTAGAAAACGTAATGCAGAAATTAAGCCCCATTTCAGATGTATTTTCGAAAAAATGATTAGACATGACCAAAACTAAGCATTACGTCATTGGTAACCACCCACGAAACCCTGGCAACCGCGCAAAACACTCAACAGCATCCCAGCATCTTGTGAGCAACAGAACAAATTGACGCCAAAACCAAAGATCCCATGCATTCAGTTTAGTTTCATAGTTTAATCAGTAACTTTAATGCACATGATTTGCAGTGGTGTTATTTACCGACTGGCCTGTGCCTGCTTTCCAGTGATATCCAAACACCAACTCCAGATTCACAGTCTTCCTCCACTCTTCTTCTGCTTCTTCAGTGACCAAACCATCCTGAAAGAGAATGCACAGGTAAATACGTTAGCTGACGGATGAGGAAGAATTCAGCTTATTCAGAGATTATTCAGATGCAAATTCTTGTCAACTCTGATGTAAAAGAAGATCTGGAAAGCGATAAAACCACAAAGACCACATGCCTTGATCAATGGCGGAAAGTGAAACAGGTTCAGGTAGTCGTGGGTAAGTTTCTCAATTTCGGTCTGAAAAAGAAAGATTTGACATAATGTTTAAAACATCACAAGAGGGATTTATGCAGCGCACTGACAATCAGCCAATGACCAGCTGTGTGTGACTGTAACGTAATTATTACCTGTTAATGGACTTTAAGCAGCAAAACAACAATTAATACCATTGTGTATCACTTATTAACATATAATTCATGCTCTGGCATATGTCATATACATCTAGAGTAATTCATTCAACAAATCAGGCTCTCTATGGAGCACGCAGACGAATGCCTTACAAGTTCAGACGTGTGATGTCGGTTTCCAGCGTATCCCGGAGGAAGACAAATTATTTCTCAGAGGTTGCTCTTTCAAAGCTTAGCAATATGACATAATGGAGTTTTATTTAAATACAAACGCTGCCAGATATTTCTATAAATCCTTGGTGGAACAAAAAAATAAATAAATAAAAAATCCAAGACGCAGGTCAGTCAATACACTGGCAAAAATCACTGTTAAATGGTTAATGGAAACTTTTCCTGAAAATTTTACAGGGAATAACCGTAAACATTCCCACTCCCAGAATTCCCTGCATTGAATTTTACATTTAATTTGATGTTTCTAAGTTTTTTCTTATATGTTTGTTAGGGTTGTTGTATGTTACTTGTAATGTTGTTTCATTGGATGTTTAAGTTTAAGTATGGTGTTCAGTGTTTGTGTGAATGACAATGAGCTCCTTCTATATATGTTCATATTTAAAAGCTGCTTGTGATAGGCTCTGGTTCATCATGTGACTTTCTCATCATCACCTGTGTTTGGTGCTTATCAGTGGATTTCAAAGATACAAAACACATTTCAGTAGTTTAATAGGTTGGTAAATTAACATTATATCAGTTCAAGAAATTATGGTATTTAACTGTATATTTAACTTAAAACGGTAAAACCTAAAATGTTATTACTGTAGCATTTTTACCGTAAAAAAAAAAGTAGCATCTTCAAATGAGTTCATATTGAGACCTTAACCTTTCTGAGCAAAGTTTTTGCTTTGTTGAGAGACTAGAGGATATATACACAGAGACGTTTGAAGACCTTCTTTCCATTCAATCTCATTACTCAGAGTAATTGAGATAATAAGGAGATCTGATTCCTGGTTTTGCTGTCCTGTGGATTCGCTGGAACAGTGGTCATACTTGTTAGTTAGGAATGCATTTAAACTCTGTTGCATTGATGGATTTAACCTTGCATTGAATCAGACAAGCACGTGACATTCAAAATACACTTTCCTGGCATTTGGAAAATCTACCAACATGTAGAAACCTGCTAAGATTCCTTCCTATTAACTTGAACTTTAAAGAACTGTTAAAAAACTTTTTAAAGAAAATAGTTTTAGTGACAATACAGGGGTGGCCAAAATAACTGTAACAACTGGCATATGTAAGAGACTGAAGTTCCATAAAACAAACTATTGCCAGATCTACCTGTGACGGAAGGAATCTGCTGGATCACTGAAAATGACGCACTGGCCCCTCAAATCTGGACCTCAACCCCATCAGGCAAATGGGGTTCTGATCTACTGTCAAAGAAAAGCCTTTGGCTAGAGTTGCAGAAGGGATGGGATAACATTAAGGCCTGTAAACACCTGGATGAATATCGCACACAAATCAGCGTTTTCACTGCTCATACACACACCCACACGATTGTCCCACAGAAGGGAGCCAGAAGTATGCACAAAACCATTCACATGCTTCTTTGTTAACTGTCAGACTCAGAAAACATGGATATTTAAAGCAGCAGCTCCAGTGATGAAAAAAACAATGAGACCCACAGCACTACATTCATCTTCTTCATCTGCTTAATTTGTGGCTTGTGCTTGAATGCCACCAAGTCGTGTACCATAGCTTCAGCAGCTCCAGGCACGTGAACAAGAGCAGCAATCTCAATGGTGGACCTGTTTTTAACGCTGAAGCATTTTTGCACACTCACATTTCTTTAGTAATGAGGTGTTAAACATTGTGATATTTGTGCACGATATTCATCCCAGTGTGAACAGGCCTTTATTGTTGAAGTTCCCAGGAAATAAACTGACACTATGCCAGAGAGATGTGCCGCTAGAATTGTTACAAAAGGTGGGCATACCAAATATTAAACTTAAAGGGGATAAAAACAGTAGAACTGACCTCATCTGATGTGTGTTGTGCTCAGAGAAATTAGTTTCATGAACATTAATAAATTAAATCATGTTTTGGAGGCAAAAAAAAACGAACTGTCAGGTGGCCACCACTTTATAATGTTCAAAATAAACATCGATGTCACAGTAAACAACAAAAGTAACATAATTATTTAAAAAAAACGACACAAGTTTAAATATCCCTCTTTAGTGTGCCAGTGGGCTGTTTAGTGCGCTCCCACTGGAGGAAGCAGCCTGGTACCTTGAGATGAATGATGTGTCCTTTAGACATCACACCCAGATCTCTCATGTCTGTCTCGGACAGCAGCAGCAGCCTCTGTCCTGTGATGTGATTCTGCTTGAAGATATCGGCGTACTGCTGCAGCTCTCCATCACCTACACAAACATATGCGCTTATGATGCTGTCATAGCAAGGATTCTGAACTGCATCAGTTTTTATTGTTTTTATACAGAACTAATATTTTCTATCCTCTATAAAAAAGCTAACCATCAAAGAAACCTTCTGGATTTGTTTTTGAATATACACTACTGTTTAAATGTTAAGTGTCAGAAAAAATTTTTTCACCAAGGTTGCATTTATCAGGAATACATTAAAAAAGTAATACGGTAAAATATTTCTATTAAAACAAATTTTTCCCATTTAAAAATATTTAAAAATACAATTTACTCCTGCAAAGATACAAAAGCTAAATTTTCTGAATTATTACTCCTGCCTTCATCGATCCTTCAGAAATCATTCTGATTTGTTCATTTGCTGCTTAAGAAACATACTAATTATGTTGAAAACAGGTTTCAGTTATTAATATTTCCAGGATACTTAATTCCAGGATGAGATTAATCCCAAATATTAATATTAATGTGATATAGCATCTCACCTTGAAAAATCTGTTCCATCCAGAAATGCTGCAAAGACAAAATATGTTAAGGACAAAAATCCAAAGCTGAATTCTGATCCGATAAAATAATCCACCCACCACATGTTCTTCTGTCCAGGAGTGGATGGCCAGGTTTGGGAGAAGCTGTCAAACACAGACAGAAGAATAGAAATTCTCACATGTGCACACTGCCATCCCCTAAACATTCAGCCAGCGTTAATATCAGTACAGATGAGTGCAAATTTCTCAATATTATCAACAAGAATCCATACATTTTTGATTCTGTCATAATACAGTATGTGATACTCAATCGTAGTGAAAAACAAATGTTGGTTTAATCGCACATGTAAAAAGAAAAGTACTTTTAATGCATTAATTGTACCTTTCATGCACCTTTTAATCCATTATGTGATCTCATAAATAATTGTAACAGCTATAAGTTACACCATTAGAAACAGGGCTCTAAAGTGAGACCTAATTTCTCAATGGTGCAACAAAAAAAATCGGACCAACCGTTCAAGGGGAAAAAAGTCTTCATGACTATGGTTTGGACTGTGGACTGTGGTTTAATAACAGACAAATATTAAGGCCGGGGCACACCAAGCCGATGGAATTTGTGACGCCGCATCCAGTACAGACAGCAGATGTAGCCGCGGATGATGAGAGCAGATGAAAAAACAATTGACAACTTTTTCTTAAGAATGTTAAGTTAAGGCCTGATCCAACCACAAATCATTTATGCACCAATTCTTTTACAGTTAGTTACCTTTCTTGTAAAATTGTGCTTCAAATAAAGATCTTTATCTTGATCGTTAGACCGTGTCTACAGTACATCAGACAAAATACAATAGAATCTTCTGCTGTCTATACTGGATGCGGTGCATCTGACTAGGTCATACTAACCTGCAGTGTGATCAGCTCTTTGAAAAAACAAATGGTGGATGGTAGATATGATGACCCAGTTTAATAAGAATCAATACAAACAGATACAAATTCAGTCAGTATGAATATTTATAAGAACCCTCACGTATAACCATCTAGATGACAAACTAGTTTAAAGCTTTGACCTGCTCAACATTCCCTTCATTGTGCCACCCCTTGTGAAAAAAGTACTCATTAACATACTTTTAAAAACTGTACTTATTAAACAATATAATTTACAAGAATATACTTATGTGCATGATTTTACAGATTGATCCTTGTAATGAAATTAATATGTATTATCATTTACATTTATATTAAATATAGTTTGCTGACTTTGACCCTCTTAAGTAGTACTTACATATATTAAAAATATAATATCAAACAACATCAAAATAAGTGCACTTATTAAAAGTGTGTTTAGAAACTGAATACACTTAACATTATTGTGCCAAGTAGAGTTTTGTTAAATACTTTCTTCTTTTTCACAAGGAAGTAGCAATCTTTAACTGGATTGAGTGATATATGGAGTGAACGCTGAAGAAGAAAGTCTGATTACATGAACAGATGTAATGCATTTCAGTTATGCTGGAAGAAATATTGAAATACTCTTTCTTGCTCATGTTTTTCATTCTCTCTCTCTTTCCTGATGGCGTGCAAGTTCCTCACAGTCTTCGCACTGCTCAAATTGGCCAATCTTAATGTCAGTGAAATGTCAGTTGTTCGTAAGTGTGTGCTGTCCTCTGCACGCTGACATGCTGTTCTCTCTCGCTCTCCTCAGCATGTGGCTATACATCCACTTCATTTGCCATAAATAACATCCATAAGGACCCGGTGGGTGTCGAGCGGCCTCACCTAATACAGCCTTTACACGGAATCAAGGAAAGTGACTGCTCTAAGCTCCACAGCACACGACAGACCACTTACTTACACTAAAAAACAGCATATTTCATCTAGCAAACGAATACTGTTCCCAAAAGAACAGTTTAAAACCTCCCCAAAAAAGCTCAATCTAAATGAGTGCAGTTACCTTACAAAACAAACTTGAGTACAACCAGTTTTGATAAGACCACAAGCTTCACTACCAGTGTTCGGATTGACTTTTGTTTAAATGGTCAAATTAGTTTTGTAGACGAAAGTAAACTATGCCTTTCTTTACAAAAACTAAACGATGGAGTAAATTTGTTGAAATGGATATAGAATAGAAGAGCGTGAGCAACTGACATGAATATACTGTTTATAAGCATTTGTAATTCAATAATACAGAGTAATTACCTAGTAAGTACTTAGTATTAGCCATTGTGCTTACAGTTTGTAATTATGTAGATGTAACAGGCAGCTGCTGTTACACATTTGTTACAGGCCGAGTCTGTTACACAGATACTTATGTATCCAAAAGATTGTCACATGTGTTGCAGACTTTACACAACTTAACTATAAATTCAAGCACACAGACATAAGCTACTTAAAAGATTGTACTTAAGTGTAAGCTGTGTAACAGACTTTGTGCGCAACATATGTGTTACATCTACATAATTACAAACTGTCATTACAGGCTGTTCCATAACTTAGTTACATGATAAGTACATTTTATTTAATGTATGTAGAATGGCTATGACTAAGTACCTAATTAGTTAATTACTCTTATGACACCTTATAATAAAGTGTTTCCAAAAATGCAATACCAATCTGTATGTTGGTTGGGGGGGTTAGAATATGATTGCATGTGTAACACGTGACTGAGGATCACCTGACCTACAGAAGAACTGATTCATTAGTGCATAATCTCTCCAGTTGAGTCTACAGCACCATTAACCTGTTTATGAGACGAAAAAGGAAATGCAGGACAGTGTTTTCTCCATTGAATCACCACCAATGCCACCAGTGATAATCAAGTAACAAGCATAACGCGCTGATTGTTCCCATTTTCTCCTTTCATTGTCCCAAACATCATGAACTCTGTAATATGTAGGTGTTGTTAGCGGTGAAGCTGACAAGCATGTCCTCCCACTGCATTAGGAAATCCACCGGGATTCATTTCCACCGAGGGAGAGCGATCTGCTCCAAACAGCATTTAAATGATAAGTGTCTCTCCATTACTGCTCTGGGATAAACATTTAAATGGCCTTTAATTAGCGTGTCCTTCCCGCTTGTCGATAGGCTTGTGCTAACCGCTCAGCACCTTAACGAGCCATAATTAAATTGGTTCAAGTCAGAGCTGGCAGCAGTGAGTCTGTCATTTGCAAACAGATAAACAGGGATAGATTTTGAGTTTGACCTCGGCAAAATGATTGTTGGTTCAATATTGGGTATTAGCAGAAACAATGTAATGATTCAGAGTCTTAAAGCCATAATAGGCAAAAGGACAATGATTTAACTGACCGAAATAACTCTTCCTCGTCAGTGAAGGAGTCTTTGTTTCAGAGATCTTGATGGTGCTTAATATAGTGGCATTATATTCAGAAACGGAGGTACATGTCAGATAAACTGATACTGTTAATACATGCTTTAAACAAGCAGTCTAAAAAATACAAATTCAGTAATCCAAACCTGCACAACTCTTTCTACTGCAGGACCACAAACAAAGAACATACAGTGACAGCTAGAAATAATAGGAAAAACATGTAAAGATAAACGTGCTTTTCCATAAATCTGAAGCCATATAGATTTCATGGTAACACTTTACAATAATGTGTCATTTGTTAACATTAGTTTATTTATTAACATGAACAAATGCAACTATTACACTAATAACCTGGGTTACTGTTAGTTAATTGTTCATTGTTTATTCATGGTAGTTCCCACACTGTGCATTAACTAATGTTAACAAATGCTATTTGTGATTTTAATGATGCATTAGTAAATGCTGAAATTAATAGTAACTAAGATTAATAAATGCTGTGGAAGTATATTTTTCGTTTTTAGTTCATGTTAACTAATGTTACGTTTTCATGAAGGAACCAAGTAAAAATTAGGTTAACAATATGGTGTCAATGGCATCAATGACAGCAAAGTAAAACCATTTTACACAAGCCAGTTAAGGTTTAAGGTTAAGTTAAGGAGCATCATTGGATGATCTCAAAACCTCACTCGATCTTAGGGACAGGGTTAGGTGCAGGCCATTCGCACAAATTCATATAAATTGGCAAACTCATAAAATAGGTAATAAATAGCAAAAAAGTGAGGTTGTACAAATTATCCACTTCGTAAAATATGTATTGCTATAAGACTGGGCTGATCATTCATACTAAAACAATACTGGATGGCACTGCTCATAGGTTCATATTAAGTTTTTGGATTAGTTTTTGTTTTTAAATAGAATTTTAATAACATTTTTGTAACGTGCATACAAACCTGAGGTTGGTTTAAAGTCATAGTTTTTACTGCAGGATGCACTGGTCACAAGTGCCAGTTAAACGAACGCTAGTTTTCATATTTTAGGACTGCCGCTATGAATTAGTTCTACTGACCTTTCGCGTGTTGGAATGATACTGTTTTCTAAAGCGCCCTGAGAAAAGGACACACTCATAATGATAACTAATTTAAATAATACTCCATATTAGAATACAACATAGCATTGTATATAGGGGTTTATTCTGACTCATTGTGACATTTACGCAGCGCTGGAAGGCCAGAGTTTCATGTGCAGTTAAAGCAAGGTGTCAAGAGCTTAAATGTAAGCACTGTTTAAAAAGACCAAGAGCAATTAGGGGAAAAAAACTTTACAATAGAACTTAATGTCCTTGTTCCTTTGATCTGTGTCGCTAACTGCAGTGAAACTTTCTGTCCTAATTATCCATTTCTGCCAGTCAGTGTCTTTCTGTGTCCCTGTCTCTCTCTCTCGCTCTCATTATAGTCTCTCTTTTTCCATTTCTACATTAGCACAGCAGTCTGATATGCACTTAACTGTGTAGACATAGAGAAAGGGGATGAAACAAGAGGAGAACAAAGTGAGGGACAGAGTAACACACAAAAAGAGGAGGTGAGGAAGAGAGATGAATGAAGAAAGTAGTTCATGGAACACAAGGCTAATGACACGGGAAAGAGGTTCTCAGCCCTGAAGGACTTCACTCTTGCCCTGATCTGTTCATCACATTGACTATTTGACCTAAAAAAAAGTTGAGGTATCACTGACAAAGATTTATCGGTTAGATATTTCTGGAAAACTCCCAGCAAGCATCGTAACTAACATAGTTATTGCTTACTGGCCCAAGAGACTGTGATTGCAAATAATATAACATTAAATAAAATCCCACTTAAGTGTACTTGGAGTACATTTGAATTGCTGTGTTTTTTCACATGTTTAGGTGCTCTTAAAAAAGTATATTTTAAAGGCATATAAAATAAGACATTTTAATTCAAAGTCCATTTGAAATGGAATTTAAAAGAAGTACACTTATTTTGATGTGTTGACTAAACTAAAGGATAACATAGTTTATTATAATTTAATTGTGGCGTAAAGATGACATATTTTAAATGTGTAAAAAAATATTTTAAATATAATTATATTATAAATACAATTACAATTATAAATTAAAACTAAAAATATATTTTACAAATTAGTTTCAGCTTCATCACTATAACTGTGTAATTATAAGTAAATAAATTGCATACAACTTTCAATAGAAATGACATTTAAGTATGTTTTAGTTTACCATAAATGTGTAACAGTCAGCTGGAAGTGCCAGCACTTTTCACAGGAGGGCACTCCAGCCCTGACTGTGTTCATTGTTTGTGTGTCTCTGTATTTGGATTATTCTCACACCTTTGCCCCATGTTTGCTGTCGATCAACCCTGCTTGACTGTACCCTGTATTTATACATAAACTCGCTGCATTTGGATCCGCACGCCTCACGTCACCTCCAGCGTGACAGAATGAACAGCCAACGAGGATCCAGCAGCTTCTACCAGCGTCATCCCAGCAGTGTTCACGGAGGACGCCAGTCTATGAGGGATCCCGTCGAACAGCTGCTCGAGCTAACGCAGGGTAAATGGACTATCCAAAAGTATATAACAGAATTCTATGAACTGTGTTACCGATTGCCATGGGATGATGTCGTACTTCAAGATTTGTTGGGGTCTCAATGAGCCGGTGAAATCGTGGATGCCTGTCGGAAAGTTTGATTGCTGCCTCCTTGATTTCCTGGAATATGTTCTCGTGCTGGCCGATTCAAAGCTCACAGTAGGCATCGCCGAGGAGGAACACGACGTTCAGTCACTGCCCGATAAATTGGGACTCTCTACAAACACTTCTCCCCCTCCAAAGCCAAAACCTCAGCCAGAGTCAGCATTCAAGATGGCCACCGATTGTGAGACACAGCGCAAGATGGCCGCCACTCTCAAGTCTTTGCACAAGATGGCCATCATAGAGAATGTCCCCATGTGTGCTGCACTTCCTGTTATGGCAGTTGCCATTTTAGGTGTGTGGGCCGTGCACTGCTCCCCGGAGACCTCCGGCGAACCAGACCTACTATGGCCCGATCCACCAGAACCAGTCTGTGACCTTGATCCGCTATGGCCTGAGCCACCAGAGCCGGTTAGCATGCCTGATTTACTGTGGCCTGATCCACCAGGCCTGATCCTGCCAATGAACTTGATTTGCTGTGGCCCGAACCACCAGTCCACCACCTTTGTCCAGTCCAGTTCTGACCACGGAAGATCCACCAGTAGCTGCACAACCCCTGGAGATGTCGACTTCGGTCATAGATTTTTCAGGGCTTTTTATGTCAGGCCTGTTTTAGAACTCTTGCCCGGAACCAGCCACAGAGGCCTTTGAACTCTCGCCCTGCTCTGTACCAACCACTGAGGTCTTTGAACTCTCACTCTGCTCTAAATCGGCGATGGAGGCCATTGAATTCACGCCCTTACGCTGAACTCCTATCCAGCCCTGAACCAGGCCCAGGAGCCATCATACTCTCACCCGGATCTGACCTGTTTACAGATTGGTGGGCTTCTCCGCCATCTGCTCCGCCCTTAAGGGCGCCGCTGTCTGCCCCGTCCTGGAGGGCATCTTCGACATCTGCTCCACCCAGGTGGGTGTCTCCTCCGTCTGCCCCGCCCTGGAGGACCTCTCTGCCGTCAGCTCCGCCAAGGTGGGCATCCCCGCTGTCTGCCCCACACTAGTGGGCATTCCCGCCGGCTCCTACTTTTGAAGCGTCTGGAAGACGCTCCTTAAAGGGGGGACTATGTACCATTCAGCTGGAAGTGCCAGCACATTTCACTGGAGGGCACTCCAGCCCTTACTGTGTTCATTGTTTGTATGTTTCTCTGTTGGCTGTTTAGGACTTGTATTATGAAGTGTCTCCCGTTGTTTCCATACCAACCCTGTAATGTCTCCACCCCTCTTGTGTGTTGCCATGTTGTAAGAGTTGAAAAAAATTGGAGCTCTTCGTCCAGGGAGGCTAGACTGAGAGGTTCTCGCACGCTGGCAGATGACATACAATAAATGTGAGCTGAAACACCTCAGGACAGTAAACAGACCCCTCCTAAAGCTGACCCACCTTTACGACCCTCTCCCTTCTCCAATTCACTACCTCCTGCAGTTACAGCTATTCCCCAAGAATCTTCAAGAAAATTCACTAAAACTCAAAGTGTCATATCTTGTGAAGATATTGTTCTTTAAATGTTATATTTAGATTCAAATGAAAGGTCTAAATATGAGTGTTGCAATGGTCTCAATTCCATAGCAGTCACTTATTTTATGAAGAGATTAAAACTCTTTTAAAAAAATTAGGCTTAATACCAAAGGGGCGTTTCCTCTTTAGGGCACAAATGAAAGTTTCTGACTAGCTGCAAGAGAACTGCTGGCAGGCCAAAGGCTTGGGTGTTTTACGACTGATCAAGAGATGTTTTGGTCTGGGGTATATAAGGTAAAGGGTAAAGCAGGGCATTAAGTTTTTTCTGCACTCAGAAGCCTCGGCGCCTGGAATGAAGGGCTTTCTGGAGCTGAGTCTCCAGGGCTCCTGCATTCTGCTGTGTGTCTCAGTCAGGTATGCATTCTTTTAAATTGGAACTGAATGTAATTCTCATTTCTCAAATTATGTAATTGACTTGTGTATGCATTCTTTTAAATTAGAACTGAATTGATGTAAATTTTGTAATTGGCTGATATAATTTTACCTGACGAATTAATTATCCATTGATTCATTATAGACTGTTGAAATCATTTGTGATTATTAACCTGGGCAGGACGCCGTTATGCATACAAATGTATTGACTAGGATATAGCATACAGGAGGCTTGGGGACTGAAGCCATTTGCGCATTTCCCAAGACCTTTGATTCCTGTATATCGCCAATAATTAACACGCTGTGTCAGACTAGATTATGGAAAATGGCAAGCAGTTCGCGCTGGAAAGCGAGATAATTAATCGTCTCTGGTCTCTGAATAATTATTAGAACTGGCAACATTGTATTTTGGGATGGGACGCCGGACCCAGACATAACGGGTCTCCAATGAAAGGGCAGATGATAATTCATATCTAGAATAATCAAGTCTCTAAATCAAGAGAACTAAAACCACCTAAGTTTAGTATAGCAATCTTAATTTAATAATAATTTAAAATTGGAGTCAGATTAAAACGAGGTAAAAACGTAAAAGTAAAACTTAAGAACCAAAATTATAAATTAAAATTAAAAGCAACGCTAAAATTAAAAAGGAGCCCAAGGAGCGTCTTCTCTGTAGTAGCTAGAAAGTGAGACACGCATCCAGCCCAAGTAGGCAGGACCTTACAATGTCGACAGATTAGTCCAGCCCCCTCATTTCCTCGTTATGTGTTGTATATAAAGGACCTGTCTGTGTGTTTACATTCACTGTTCATTGCGTGGATAAACCTTGTGTACATTGTACATTGGCTTGTATTTGAGTTATTCTCTCACCTTTGCCCATGTTGTTCATGTTTGCAGTCGATCGACCCTGCTTGACTGTATCCTGTATTTATGAATAAACTTGCTGCATTTGGATCTGCATGCCTCACATCTCCTCCAGCGTGACTAAATGTGTCACGCCGTCAGCAGCATCTGTCCCAGAGTCAACGAACACAAACCACACTCAAAGCCAATCAGTCAGATCTAGGTCACCGGAGTTCTAACACCTGCAGCAAATCAGCCCAGCCCTTTAAGAGATCGCTCAGCCAGTTCCTCTATGGCTGAGCTCAAGGTTGGACGCTCTTACCTACCTGCTATTCACCTGCTCCCAAGCGATCTCCTAGGTCTCCTAGGCTGGCTGGCTGGCTCCTGGTTTGTGCTGTGGCTGGAAAAAGGACTGAACTGAACTCCCAAACCTGTAATGTAGATTCCTTACCTGTTACTTACCTGTTGGACACTTTCTGTGTGAACGCTGTGTTGACATTGTGCACTTACCTGAAGATACTCACCTTAGAGACTTACCAGCGATGTCCTTAGTTCTGTTATGTTGAAAGTCACACAGCATCTGTTGAGAAAGATCGCTGATGAAAATATTCTCTGTTCATGTCAAATAAAACCTTTTACGATTTGAACTTACCTCTTTGTCTTCTATGCCCTGAGCGTGACAGAAGCTCAGCCCATCACATTATGGAGCAGATGGAACAGGAAGAATCCACAACAATCGCTGAGCCTTACCTTACATTTCTTCAGATACTGCAGGAGATTAAGAGTTCCACGCCAACAGCCAACGTCAGCACAACCAGTCCAGTGTCGAAGCCTCAAATCTTCTCCGGAGATCAGCCAAACT
>JAUCNO010001888.1:18474799-18486409 GCA_032353835.1 Enteromius viviparus
TCAGTCGAGTTGATGTCACAGAAAACATCGCCAGACTCTGATCCAGCAGCTGTGTACCTGGCTGGCCAGAGAAGTTACCCACCAGGGCCAGCAGCTCAGCTCAGCAGCTCAGATCAGCAGCTCAGGCCCTGAGTCAAGAGCTCCAGTCAGAACTAGCCAGCAAGGACGAGGGGAAATCATTCGAGCAATTAATGGAGCTGGCCATTCAGCTCGACAACTTAAGACGGTCACGCCGGGTAAGCCAGGCGCCCACGGATCGAACCAGCCCCTCCGGGTTTTCCTTCCCCGCCGCGGAGGAAGGAGAACCCGGAAGGAGAACTTCCTGCCTGGTTTATGGTACTGTCTTTGCTTTGTCTTCCCGTTTACGACTACTGCATGTATGACCATGATTTGAATAAAGAGCTTGCATATGGATCAAATGTCAGCCAAGTCAATGTCACAAGAAGGTCTTTTAAATACAAATATAAAAGAGCATTGAACATAAACAAGTCTACCAGTTTTATAATCTTAATAGAAATGCCTAAAATAACATTTTATTTCAAGATTTACTATTCTTATCCGGCTTTGTTCAAAGCATGATGGGAATGGAAATCCACTTCCTAGTTACACAATTAAATGTTAATGTTCTTTCAAAATGAAAATATCAAAACAAAACAGTTTCAAGTCAGTTTAACACAATTCAGTTGTTTAAATATGAAACCTGTCACATCCCTAAACCTACCCTATTCTTTATACATATTGTTGTTACGAAAAGAAGTTCCTCTTACACAAGTACTTAGTGAAAGGAAAAAAGTGTTGTTACCAATGTCCTGTTACATATTTGTACTTGCATATACCATTCTGAGGTTTGTTACATGTGTGTAGGTACACAGACATTAGAGCTGTAGATACCAACACTGTGGTTACATACTACATACACATCTAGCTCACAGTTATTATGGACACTTGATATAAAGTGGGACCACATTAACATGTATGTAACATGTATGCATTATTTCATTACATGGCTGCACTCCAAATAAATACAGTGCATTGAAACATAACCCAGTGCTTAAAGAACATGGAAAAGATTCATATTAAAACACAGAAATCTATTGATCTACTGTTTTTATCGATCTATATATCTATCTAGAGCAGTGTTCTTTCTGTCACCACAGAGAGCAGATACTGACTGTCATCTGTGCTTTTGATTGGCTGTCTCTTCTGCAGTCTCTCGTTCCCGGTGCTGAACTGACGCAGCAGGACTTTGTGCTGAAATCAGAGAGAAGGACTATCACATGACACTGGTTCAGCACTGAAGAGAATACTACAGAAACTCTGCATGTATTTATTTTCCTCACCTTTTTTTGAGAGAGCCGGCCATCATCACAGCTGTGAAGAAATGTCATGAGTGTTATGATTATGAGCAAGTAAAAATTTTCTTTGAACATTACCAAAACAAACTGCTATATTACAGATTTCTGAGACCTCTACATTATCAAAATTATCACAATTTTTATGAAAAGCCAGTTGTACATAATCTTTCACATGCCTTCCTTCATCTGTCTTAAATAAAAAAAAAAAGATGAAAACCTACTGGAATGAAGCAAGTTTTGTTTGATTAATTATCCATAATTATGTATTTATTTGAGTATCAAATAGGATACATCAGGCTTTTGAGGATTATGTCATTATTCATCACTCATCTCTCATTGTATTCCATAACATGTTTTGCACATACATAAGTACAAATGGACAACACACAGCAAGACAAGCCAGGAGTTATTGAAGGTAAAATGTGTAATATTCTGCAATGGCTGGGTCAATCTAAGCAGCATTTCACTTGCTGAAGACAAAACCTAAGCCAAAAAGAACCACAAACAAACAACAACAAAAAATCAGTTGCTGTCACGGTGTGTGCGTGCAGGCAACAGGCGGAAACACGAGAGTAGTGAACACATAGACTTTTACTAAAAAACTTCAGTTGACACAGAACTATACAGTACGTACACACCTACATAACAATAAAGATCCACAGCACAGAACACGACGGGCTTATAAACGCTAGGGGTAACTTAGGACAGGTGAGGAGCACAGGTGGGACGGGCTAATCAATCAACTAAACTAGAACAGGAACTGGAACATATATAGACTAACAGGAAATACTAACACGAAACCAAAACTAACTAGTGACAGAACAATACAGACAAGACTTGACAGCTGCAGTCAAGCAAAGCAGCTCAAAGAAGCCGAAATTATGAAATTTGTGTCAGTATTCAAATATATATATGGACCTAACGGTATAAATGTATTTAATATATATTTCTGAAGTACATAAAAATAACACACGTTACATATTTTTCCTAAAAAAATAAAACAACAAAAAAACTTCTCCTTAATTACTCTACTGTACAGTCTAGCTTGCACTTATTTGAACAATGCCTAAACTTGGTATTACAAGCACTTCCTGTGTCTATTGTCTATTTTCAATTTCAGTTAGCTTAACACAAGCACATTTTGCATTGCCAAAGCATGCATAGAAGAAGAAAACATACACATAAAAAAAATTGGAACAATATATATGTGATCACCTCTAGTTTGAGCTTCATATTATAACTATATCATACCATATGAGTAACAAAAGCCTGATTTATCAAATATGATATGAATTTAAGATATGAATTTAGGGTTTAATAAATTGTTAAAAAAACAAGATGTTTCTGACTACTATTTCATACGTCAGGCTAAACAGGGCTGTGAGGCTGTGCCCTTACTTCTGCTTGATGATCTTCTCTAGTTCGGGCAGCTGGTCTTTCAGAGCTGGAATGAGTCGCGAATCTTCACACACTGTCTCATAAAACTCCTGCAACAAACATCACACATGTTAAATCACAGTCTCTACAAAATGAACAAGCTTTGAGAACGGGTTAACTTTGATCAGCCAAACATAGCTGAGCTGACCAGAGCTGCTGACCTGGAGGAAGCTGAAAGAGCCGTCCTCCTCCTGCAGGTGGTCTGTGTTGATGGCGGCCCACTGTAAGACCAGACGAATCACCCTGCGCTTGTTATTGAGAGAGTAATCCATCCGCTCCTGGTCACTGCCCTGAGACGGCTGAGCATGATAGGTGAACGAGCGCTAAGGACTTCAGAGTTCAGTGAGCTTCTCGTTTGAATAAAGCAATATTCACAAAGGACACAGCTATGGCACGTCGACCATTTATACTGAGCTACACAGACTTCAGTTACATCAGTTATATTTACTTTAACCAATCAGTACAGCTGTAAAGGATATTGGGCCATGAGCAGAGGACACAGCTGACTGTTTGGGACAAAAACACAGTGCATAAGCAAAAAGTCATCCAGAGCAGGATCTACATAGACAGAAAAAAAGAAGAGACAGTTGAAGATGGTCACAATTTGCAACATGAAACACAGTAAAGTGATTTGAACTTTTTTCTGTAAATGCATGTAAAACCTAGTGAAATATAAATATATTTAAATGTATCTGAATTACATTTATTTTATGCTCAGTATACTGCAAATACATTTTCATATGTATGTACCTAATAAAACGCCATGCAATTGTGCTTTTACTATACTAAACTGTTTTTTTTAAAGTCTGCTAAACAACTAATCTTGTACTCAATGCACTTTAATTGTGCAGAAGTAGTGCTGGAGTCCAGTTAAAGAAATACTTAGTATATTTGATTGTGCAGAAGTGGAACTACTGCAAGTAAACTTTAGGTACACTTTAAATATTTTGGGCAATATTACACAATCCTCATTAAAAGTGACATACACAAGCATATTAGGCTTATTAATAAGAAATATGCATTGTGCACAGGTAAAATATGTAAATAGATTTGAAATACATTTAAAATATATTACTTTGAAGCATGTTTAATGTATATTTATAAAGTTGACACTTTTGAATCCTTTACAACTACTATGAAAATACTGTACATGACTCAAATGAACTAAATTTGGTGATATTAACATCATTAGGTCTTGACAGATGTTGTGCAATATCTATACTACCCTGCAAAATTATGGGATTATGGGAAATGTTGGGAAATATGATCAAAATTATGATTTTAATGATATTTCTTGACCTGGAAAATTCTAAAAATCCCAAATATTTCCATGTTTTGCATTAGCGTGGGAAATACTGCATTTTTTATTTATTGAAACTTTATGTAAGTGACGGTGATGATGGTCAGCTCTGCTGATATTTCAGGCCAAACAGGACTCTAATAGATAATTCTGTACTAACTCTGAAAAATGTGTCACCTTCCATTTTACTTTTTACCTGTGCAGATTTCTCTTACTGAACTCACCTGACTCTGTGAACTGGGAGTCGAGCTTCATTGTTTCCAGAAGATGCTCCAGAATCTTCTCCGGAGTTCCCGACATCACAGTGTACCTGAAGAAAAGGCGTAGTTTGAGGTTATACAGCCGTTTATGGTTACATTCCTAATTTAAAAAAAGGGCAGAAGAACAGAAATGTACTTGAGAGGAGAGGAACTGGAGGCCCTGTTGTTAGTTTTCTCCAAAACTAACACATCCTCCTCATGTTCCTTCAGACGGACCGTGTTTGCTTCCACGTCCTGAAACAGAATTGATAGATTTAGGAAAAGAAGTAGATTTGATCATACCTAATCAAACTATGTTCATATGTGATGTACTAGCATCTATTCTGACATCAGTAGTTTAGCAGCAATAAGCTATAAACTCACTATTACAGCTCAGATCAGATAGATGAGTTATGAATTATCAGATGTAGGTGTTTGTCACATGGTCACTTCTGAAAGGTTTGTTGTAATTCAGAATCATTACCAGTAGAGGGAGACAGTGTCCCAACCTATTCCATATGAATGCCTTAATTAAAGGTACACTTGAGATTTAATGCCAATTTTTTGCTTAGAGAAGACAGAGTAGCTGTATGCAGCGGTATTTAATCAACTTGATCTTTTTTTAAATAATAATGTTCAGTAGTTTGTGTTGTCTATCAGCTGCAGTCCTCATACACACTAACTGATATAGTGAATACAGATTGTTTTGTCCAGTAGCATCATGCTGTAAGTATGCAATAAATGAGCTTGGATTTTGAAATCTCACTAAATCTGCCTACATTTGTTTAGATAGAGGGCATCCTGTTTGTGTGTGTGCCAAAGACCCCCTCACTATCAGACTTACACAGCTTTTCTGAGCTCAGCTCTCTATTGTCAGAGATTCTGCTGTGCTGCTGATGGACGGACCATTATACATACAAACACAACGTCAGTGCAGCCAGAGAAAACTATTAGACCATCACGCCAACAAACAGCACATTAGCAAATGCACTGGCAATTGTACACTATTCTTTTAACGTCCTCTTTGTCTATGTTCTGTGGACATTCACTTTGTGAGTTGCATTCTGGGAATCTTTTACACAGTATTGGAGGAGTTAACATGTCTTCTGCGCACTTGTTTTCTGCTTTTCTTTGACTGTCTACTCAACCATTTCAGTTTAAATCTTTTTTGTTTGTTTGTTTGTTTTAGGTTTGTAGCTAAAAAAAACAAATGTAGCTATCAGGGTTATTATGCTTTACATTTACAGTTCTGCATGTGCTACATATTTGTTGTACTAGTAAGAATTACAATAACATGGTAGTAACTAGGTACTTACCTTGAACCTAACCTGAAAGCATGTAGTTACCTTATATTACACAGTACTTTCTTAGCCAAGTACAGGTAAATGCACATACTGTAAAATTAAGTGCAATCAAAAGCATGTTTGTAACGTGTTTTGAAATAAATAAAATGTAAAATGAATAAATAAAAGCATTTAAAAACTGGTAAAAAAAAAATGAAATAAAATAAGAAACATTAGATGAAAAACTATTTGAATGTTGCCAACTACTTCAAAAAGTTGGAGAACGGAAATAATGCAAACTAAAGCTAAGATTTAAATTAATTAAATTAAATCTAATTAAAAATATAAAACCAGACAAAAACTAATAAAAATGACAAAAGCACTTTTCCAAATTGCTCAAATTTAGATTCAAAATTAGGATAAAAAAATCCCAGGATGTTTCATGTTGACACCAAAATGAAACATTAGCATATTGCTGCCCACTTGTTGGTCTGAATGAAAATGCAGATTCATTCTTCACCACTAGGTTTCACTTTGGGAGTGAAATGTTGTAAATAAAGCAGCACTGCTCTCACAAACACTGCTTTTTCAGTCATTACAGGCATGATGAGATGAACATGAGACCAATTGACCAATCACCCGCAGATTAGCGTCAGGCAAAAGAGAGCTTTGGAAAAAGGAATTGTTCAGTGAAGCGTTTGTGAGTCGTAGAGCACTCCCAATATGAACCTTTCATTATCCATGATAGGAGCACTTTAAATATTACACCAACCAACAAATGCAGGTTAGCATCACTTTATACAGTGCAGAGTATATATCAAAGCACGTTTCTCATTTGTTGTGTTGTGAATAATGAGCACTGACCCTGAGGATTCGGTTAAAGTCTTCTTTATCCACTCTCAGGAAGTGGCAGTTGTCCTCTCTCAGTACGATCGACGCTGCCCGAGGCGCGTCATTCACCAGAGCCAGCTTCCCGAAGTCATCTCCCTCATGTAAGGTGCAAACTACACCCTTCAACGAGACGTGACCCAGACAAACGTGAGCTCAGACACTTATCTTTCAGCTGTAATTCAATTTGCACACACACTTTCCTGGCACAGTTTGCATGCACTATTACTGGCTTGAGAGCGATTAGCTGGTCCGCATTATCACATATTAAACGCTTAATTAGTCTGTTGAACGTGAAGCATTAGTGGGGAATTTCTAGTCTGACCTTTCCATAGATCACCACGTTAACGGAGCCCTTCAGGATGATGTACCATGACGTGCCCTCCTCCCCTTGATTAAACACTAGGAACAAAAGAGATCGATAATGAGCATCAAACGCATCTGAAGCAGAACACAGACACTTATATCAGTGATATATTTGTTATATATAACAAATAATATCCACACGCTGAAATTCAGCTGTCATTTAGATCTGAACACCTTGAAGTGTATTGTAATGGTTTTGACTCTTACACACTGTGCCTGCTTTGGCGTGGGACTCAAATATCAGAACACCAGCTAGTTCCCTCTTCACCTGAGGAGAAGACACAATACAACAATGTCTATACCAGGTATGGAACATGTCAAACGTAATAAAGAAAAATGAAAATTGCCATCATTTGAATTTATATTTTTAACAATGCACACA
Organism: Enteromius viviparus; assembly: GCA_032353835.1. Taxonomy (NCBI): domain Eukaryota; kingdom Metazoa; phylum Chordata; class Actinopteri; order Cypriniformes; family Cyprinidae; genus Enteromius; species Enteromius viviparus. The sequence goes on from JAUCNO010001888.1 coordinate 18,482,050, forward strand.
CATTAAAGCTTAGCTTGAAAATTAATGCATTAATGCAATAGTTCACCCCAAAGTGTAAAAATACTCATTTATATATATATATATTCCATAATTACACTGTAAAAAATAAATGTATTTTTATTAATTGAAACCAAATGTACATTTTACCTGTTGTTAACTGATTATGTGTGTTACTGAAAAAAATGCCATTTTCCTTTAATTAAAAGCAATTGGTATGTATTAGTAACCTTATATTTCCTTAAAAAAACGTTCATATATCATAATTTCCAGAGTTAGGAAAATTGAATTTTTAAAAGAAAAACAGTAGAATTTTACATTCAAATCACATTTGGATCGGAACTGTAAATTCCCCTAGAAACGCATACATTGACACCAAATGTAGCCTACATTTAGTCAGTTATTAAACTGGTGTTAATATGTGTTACTGGAAATAGTCATTTGCGGCGGTACGGATGACACGTTCCCACCACGTTTTGCCAAAGGAGCGACTTTGTCCCCTCCACTTTTTCACTTTTAGTTTTGTTTAGTGAACATTCTACGGGTTTTGGTACCTAAATTTTTATGTGTTCATATATTTAAATATAACTTGGTTACATCTTAGAATACTACATATATTGCACATGTACTGTTGCAACTTACTCTTGCATGTCTATCAATTTTGGTTGAAGTATTCAAACAGACTCATACTGTACATATGTTGATTAGAAATACATAGTATTCTATAAATCGAGCTTCATTTTAATGTTAGCGTTGGTAAGAAAGGAAAGCAGAAGAAAAATTGATAAAAATGTAGCGCTTCAACATGAAATTCTATAACTTTTTCTGTACTTTCTGCAAGAAATATGTAAAGTTAATATTTAAGCATTGAGGTTTCTGAGCACTCATAATACTGGCAGTTGATGATAAAATTATGATCAACCATCATTACACTCTAGCTGAAGAGAAAATATACACTAAATGTTCGAAACTACAATAATAATGAATGTTATGTCTTAAGCAGCTGATTACAATTGGATTCTTTTGTCCAGTCAAATGTTATATACCCCATAATCAATTTGTGTCAGGCTTTAATGCATGAGATACTGTTAATTATTGTACATTACTGTTAGTTCATGAATGAATTAATTCTGTGTTAGGCACAAAGTATTGGTGAATTATTGTAACCTACCCCCAAAAAAGAAAAACCCCTTCATACAATATGTATTTTATGGTCCATTTTGAAATAATAAAAAAAACAATCTATATTAGGCTGATAACATTAATAATAAAAAGAAACAAGAACACATAAATTACCTTCTTCGAGTAGCCGTCCACTCCTCCAAAGAGGACAATGTTGTATCTGTTCAAGAGGGAAAAAAGTTACAGTATAACTAAAAGCTGTTTGTATGGGATTTGAATGACATGCCTCCTACACCACAACATTCTGTGTTAAAATAATTAGATCAACATTATATTTGAATCTACCTGATCAGTTTGTGGTTTGTGTCAATGTGGGCCAAAGACAGAGGTCCTCGCACAGAATGACTTCTTCGCACAACACAACCTAGTTCTGTGAGCCGCAAGAATATCCCTGCAGCATCAACCCGATGCATTGAGGCCATCATTCTCCACCACTGAATGCGGAGACCCATTGACACCAAATGGCCTTGAACCATTCGATAACCAGCATTTGGCATCTGACTTTTGATGGCCAAAATCATGTTATCAAGCTCTTGGTCAGTCATTGTGCTGTATGATCCTCTTACAGATAAGCCAAATTCTTGCATTCTCCTGTAAATTGTTCTCCTTGAAACACACAACATTTTTGCAATGCAGGAGACTGGCAGATGTGTGTCCAGCAAATTCTTAAGTTTTTCTTTCTCTATTACAATTTTGGGGTGACCAGAACCTGGACCAACCTCTGTTTCCTGTTCAACAATGGGCATAGATCTAGCATTAATTTCCCTTTTGATAACATCAAAGAGGTTTTGTAGTGCTTCTGTAATGTTTGATACACCGTCTATCTGCTCAGAGAACGATTCAAACAGAATAAGCTCATGGCGTGTCAGAAACTCCAAATAATCCAAATTTAGTGGTAGTTGGTTTATGGCAGATTGCAGTTTGGTAAGAAGTCTCTCCATCAACTGCTGTCTCAGCAAGTCCTGTTAGACAGAAAGCGCTCAGATTAGCAAAGAAGAGGGATTAGTTAGCCATATACGTTTGAGAATAAACTACCGGTACATGACTGAGATAAGATAACGTGTTGTTGAAGATAGTAATAAATGTATCCCTTATAGCATCCTAGCCATAACCAAATAGGAATTTGCATTTAACCTTTAGAATAATGGTGAAGAATGTTGTCTAAAACATGTTTTTTAGATTATAACTAAATTTCTCAGATGCTAGTTTACTTTGGCTAGTATGTATGTGTAGATAATAAGCACGGTTGTGAAGGGTAACTTTTACTTCAATACCAAATATGCAATTAAAGACAAGGGAAAAAATGTATATGAATTTTAATTCAGTTTATTCTATAAGACAACATACCAATGTAACATTAGAAGAAAATAAAATATTTTTCATGAAGTAGATCTAAATTCATGCAGTAGCCTATAAAGCATTTTCAAAGCTGGAAACCTTTAGTGAAATGTCTACCTAGTGAAAACTTTCTTTCCAATAGAGGCCATGATAATAAAGATGAACTATGGTTTTACTGAAGACCAGAGGTCTTGTGAGACTCTTGAAGTGTAATGTGTTTGATCTTGCATTTATAGGTATAGGTAACGTCATAAGTTTAAATAACGTTTAAATCATTATGGAGAACAAAAATGCCTTTATTGTTCTCTTAGTTTGTCAACTTGCTTTTTTATATAAATTAGTTTGCAAATGTAGTTTGCAAGCTAAGAATGCAGACAAACAAAATAAACGTACTAAACACTGTTTATAAAGGTAATAAACTATGTAACCAAAATACTACTCACATGTGGCTGCTGTGGTGTGACATTTAGGTGTTGATGTACTGATGACATTGCAGCTGTGCTAGCGTTAGAATGTGTGAAAAGGATAATGCAAACTAACTTTAGTCAGAATAGGAGATATAATATTGTAAGTTAAACAACACAACAGCATTATAATACACAAAACTAGCAAGGCACTTTAAAGTTAATAATAAAAAAAAAACACCAAAATGTGTTTTAATCCACTGTAGTCAGTTCTTTTTTCTTTTTTCAGTAAGCTTCCGGGATGCTGTATGGATATCTATAGATAGTTCTACAAGATGGGCTTTGGTTCTATTAGCGATTTGATTGGAGACCAACAGCCAATCACAATTTACCTTTAATGTTCTGATTGGTTAATTTTGTGGCACACTTGTAACGCTGTTGAGAGTTGAGCGAGCGTGTGTCAAGAGTTGAGCGCGCACATAATGAAGAGGTTGAGCGAGAGAGAGGGGGACTTGACAGGAGCGCGGAGAATACGTTTGTGAGAGAACACCTGAGTGAACTGCGTGAGAGGGGTTATTATTGCACGTTAATATGGATAATAGCAAATACATTTATTGAGCACGGAATCGTTTTTTCTTTGGTCAAACAATTTATTTTTTTTGCGATTGTTAATTTCTGTTCAAAATATAATGTAGTGGGCTTGCAAAATATAGTTCTCTGTGCTCAAAACGTACAATTACGCGATCAGGATTGAGGCACAATTGTAACGCCATACTTGTCATTTAAAACATTTCATTTTAGCATCACCCTGTGGACATATACTGTAGGTACATAATTCAGAGAAAGAGTAAATATTGTTCATTTACAGATATTAGAGATGTTGCCATAATACAAAGCAAGCTGAAAATCATCAGACGTACTCTTATAGACAATATCTGGATAATATTTGTGGCTTGTGTGTGTCCATGTACAGCTGTGAGTGTTGACATCATCTGAAGTCTTCAGAAGTGAGTCTGGATCTAATCTGAAGCTGGAGAACTCTAAAGTAACCTTGGGATAGTCCTCCTGAGATAGAAACAGGAAACAAAAGAAGAACGTTTAGCAGAGCTGCTGTTCATATTACTGCAGACAAAAGATTATTTCATCACATATTTCTGGAGTGCTGGTTATCAGATGTGTTGTGTGAAATATTGGATAAAAATATGTATTTTGATCTAATTTATAATAAAAGATTGTGTCTGAGTCCCAAACATGATCAGGAAGGTTCTTTCATGTTTAAGCAATAAAACACACACACACACACACACACACACACACACACACACAAGCTCTACTTCCTTCTGTGGACTGATATATCTTAGTGTGGACACAAGTCACTTCACTAATATATTGTCTGTTCAGTCAATATATACAGCTGTAAAATAAAAATAAGCTGTAGT
>JAUCNO010001888.1:18522289-18540717 GCA_032353835.1 Enteromius viviparus
CGCTCTTCCGATCATATATATTATATATTTTCATTATATCCCAATGTATTACCTCAAATGCGTTTACCTTAGTTATTGAAAAACTGCTGATGTAAATACCTTGAACAAATCTGAAAATCATCATCAGGACGTCTGTCTCATAATACTTTTGGTATATTGATGGATTCAATGTGTACATTTAAAAAAGCTTTAAATCTTAGATCAAATTAACTTATAATCAACTTTGCGTAACTGCTCGCAATGGAGGATCAGCCAAATTGATTTTTGTGCCAACTATTGATTACAAAAAATTGCTTTTTGTTCTAGCCTGCTTTAATCTGTACTATACTGTGCTGATGCAGTGAGCTAAATGAACCCTGGGTTTATAAATGTTTAGAGAACCAATAGCAAGCCTAATTTAATCAACACCACCCCAGAGAAAGACCACTCGTCATCACAAAACATAAAATCATGAGGTGCTATATAGTACGTGACACAAATCTAGTACAGGAGCGATGGGATTTTGATGACCAGTGCTATAGAGTGCAGGTTGAACAAAGGCCAATGCAATGCGGATACTGTACTGTACGTACTCTTTAATGCAACAGCTATGGCCAAGCAGAATGACACCAGGATCGATCACACGTGAATGTTTAAGGTTTAAGCTCTGTGTGGAGTAATGGGATATTGACAGTAACGGCTAATTAACACCTCGCTCAAACACAGAGCAAGCCAAACACTGCAGCCTTAACATGTCTTGCAAACTAAAGAGGTTGAAGTTTGTGTGACCGTTTTTTTAAGAATTTTTAATAATCTGGCAAAAGCTATGGAATTAGGTCTTCTACAAAGACGTTCGGTGCATCAATCTTGTAAAGGCAATTCTATTTTTTGTTTGTTTAGTGTGTAATATGCATTGGACAGTCAGTGAGCAGACTGAAAATCAAACTACATTCAATTTAAAAACTCACATATTAAGCTAAAAATGGTGTCTTTCCTCAAACTGCACATGTCCACTATAGTGGTCAGACACACCTGTGCAAACAATATGTGATTATGTGTCTGAGGGTGTTAACAAAGGCTAAAAATCCATTTACTATGCAAACAGTTCTGCATCAAAACCTAAATAACAACCAAAGGTTTCCATCTAAACATGCAAATTCTCTCCACAGCAAGTATTATTGCCCAAACTAAAGGCGTAATCATATAAATAATCTCCAGCTTTAGGTATCCATGGAGATCTTCATATTCCAAATCTTAATTCAAGAAGCATTTTGAAATAGTACAAAACTAGAAACTGCTTTCAGCCTCAATAGGTCAATTTATGACCTTCATATAATTCAAACAGCGATCAATATGTTGTGGTTTGAGTCAGAGTGGAAAAATCAAATGTAGCTCTACACAACACATCTGGACATTGCTGTTATGCATCTATGTCTCCATCAAAACAATGTCAGGTGAAAGGAGATAAAGACAGGAATGGAGATGAGTTCTGGCACATTTACTGTCTTCAACAGACCTGTGCTTTAGGTGTGTAAATATTGATCTATAGCGAGATGGAGCCATTCACTGCAGGAAGAGCAGGCCGGAGCCCATTAGAGTGTGTCATAAACACATTACACACAAATCTCAGCTCTGTCTTTGATAACGAGACTGTAATGTTTGTTAACTGCTTTAAAATGTTGGATATATCCTAGATGTCCTGTATCTAGGCTATCATAGGTAGAGTCCAGAGGCTCACATTATTGCTAATGTGTAAAAACATTAGAGATTGTTCTGTCACCTACTCTAACCTTCGTGTCATTCAAAATCTATACGTTTTACTATAGAAGACCAGGGGCACCATAAATGTATAATTATGTAGTCCATGAAAGTTGTGCAACAACGGTACAGACTCATTTAATGGGATTGGTCACCCAAAAATGGCATAATTTCTCATCTACTGACCATGACGTCACTACAAACCCAAGGTCTTTGGAACATGAAGACATTTGAAATGTTCTCTTTTCATTTTTGCAACATACTGTAAATCTCAAGCTTTAAAAGTATATAAATGCATTGTAAAAGTAATGTGCATAACAGAGTGCAATAAAGACCTTGTTGGTTCCCACATGTCAAGTAATGAGTTTCCATTTACCCTTTTGAAGGCTCTGTGTTCTGTATGTGAGCAATCTTTAAATGTCAGCAAAAGCCTGCTCATGAAATAAAACACTGTTTCTTGGATTTGACTTGGATTTCCTTCTTTTACAATGTCTGTATGCACTTTTCGAGGCTTGAAAAATTTGCATGCATAGATTATGTCAAATTATGACAGAATATATATAAAATAAATAATTAAAATGATTTGTGATTTTATTTGCTTTTTTTTTGGAATAACACAAAGGTAAGCAAATTATGACAGAATTAAAATTTTTGGATGAGCTAACCCATTTATTGTTATTTTTAGTACATGTTGGAGCTTGATAGTCCTAGTTTTAGTGTTAAAGTGTTAAGTACTTGTAATATGAGAGAGTTCATATTTAGTTTTTGCCTAAACTACTTATTGATATATACAGGTATTTTAAAAACTTCTATATTACGTCACACTTATATATATATGTATATCATACACAGTTGATGTTTAAATAACAAAAAAATATTTTTATTTAATTATGTCATTCATAGTATAGGATAGTTCATAACTTCATGCCTCATTAACAATTTTGTAAATGTCTTTGCTTCAAATCAAAGTTTGTTTATAAATCACATTTCATTTCCTTGTATTCTGGGATTGAGAAGTGCGTATAATTTATAAATAATGTGAAATTTTAAAAATAAAATTACAGATAACATTGTGCAAATAAATGCCTCACTCCCTCGATCATCTGAATTATGCAAAATAGCACTGTGGGCATTCTGATTAACATCTCCGTTTGAGTTCCACTGAAGAAACACGTGTAAGGGATTGGTCTGACATGAGGGTGACTGGATTTATATTATGGGGTGGACTACTCCTTTAAGTTGGGTCTCGTTACTAAAGCCCTTCACAGCAGAAAGTATCTCTATCTTCATGCGTCTGCAGCAGTAACACAAGCACTGCAGCACTGGTGACCTCCTCCAGGTGACAAACTACACTTCAATTCACCATCTACTGCATTCACCAGCAAAGCAGCCAAAGACTTGCGATGAATCCGTATATCATCTAAAACCTATCGGGCTGAGAACAAAATGCTGCATCTGAATGCATAGGTTACATCAATCACACTGACAATCGCATTTATGACATGAAACTTGCATTATAACATTGCTTAAAAGTCAAATGTGCCTGAAACGCCTTTTGAACGAGGCACTGCTGTGTAAATGATCGCTGAAGGTGCATTAGGACAGAAGAATGAAGTTTGTGCAGGTTAAATGATGGTACCTCTTATCCAGACAGATGATCCACTCAGCAGAAGCGGACGGGTGGCTGGAGGTGTGTGCCGCGACCATCTTCGGTGAAATCATGGAGTAATATTACAGCTCGCATCGTCCACACCTGATCATGAGCAGATGTGACTTTACTGAGAGCGATCGAGTTTGAGTCTGACTCTGAGCGATGCTGCCTGCTGCCGCCCACACAGCTGACACAGCACTGAAACAAACCGGGGCTAGTTGTCACAAGCGCTGTCAGGTTTTGAGTCAAAGCACATGCTACACAAAGCCACCCCAGTGCCTGTTTTCAACTCGTAGTGCAAAACTCGTTTTTTCAGTTTACCACATTTTATAAATAAATGAGCACAAAAAACACAAAAACATACATTCAGACAAGAATCAACGAGATTTAAAAGGCCCCCAAAATGTCAGTCGCTCCATTAAACTTTCGTTCATCTTAAAAATACAAGATATTTTTCATGAAATCGAATATATTTCTTCCACTTCTTCCAGTCTACAAAAAAAAGAAAATAAATAAATAAGGCATCATAAATAATTTAGCCTGTGAAGCATGACGTACGAAGCAATAACAATAATTATTAAATTCAGGGCTATCAAACGATTTTTCGCTATTAATTACATAAAAATAAATAATAATAATATTATTGTACCATACCATGTAGGCCTGTATAAATAAATGTTTGGATGCGATTAATCGCAATATATTTTTTAATTAAATAGTTTATTTTAATGTTATTTATTTATGGAAATACAATAGAAACACTTTTATGGGAATAAATGGAAATATGGATACACACACACACACACACATACACATTAGTTAACATTTGAAGTGGATCAAAAAAATTTATTAAGGGTGTCCTAAAACAAGAATACATTTTGGTTTTAGGTTTGATGAAAGGTCAACTTTAAAGAAAGGTTTTGATCTACTATTACCAGAAGGAATTTCTCTGTGTGTGTGTGTGTGTGTGTGTGTGTGTGTGTGTGTGTGTGTGTGTGTGTGTGTGAGAGAGAGACGTTAAAAGGCCTTTAGTTGATAAAAGCATAAACTATCAACAGGTTTTCAGCAAAGTTTTGATCATTTTGGTCATTTTTAGAGTATCAATATAACTGTTTTTTTAATTATGTTTTCATCTATTTATTGAGAGGAGCTTAAACAAAGGATAATAACACTTGGCTAGAATAAAAAACAACAACAACTTTAAAGTCACAGTGTACTGCTGTTGTTTATTCAGCATATCACAACATATCCAGAAGGCTGAGCTCAAACTGCAGTCAAACAACAGGATCCCCAGGAGCTAGAAACAGTGTGGAGTGAGAGTGTGGCAGTTAATGCTATCCTGACATGAAGCAGGGTAAAGCCACTGTAAGTGGGTGTAACTGTAGGAAAATGGGTGTTTCTCTGTTTTCTGCAGTCAGAAATTCCAGACACAAGCACATTAACGTGCTGTAGCTCTGTCTCATTATAAAGATGTCCACTCAGCAGCTGAGAGGAAACAGCCCTGCAGAGAGAGACACAGTCACACAACAAAAAAAAGGTTTAAAAAAACATTCATCATTGTATTGATCAATAATATGATTTACAGTCTCATTTCCATGTTCCTAATTTGCACAGAAGCACTGATTTACGGACGCTGTGTGAGGAAAAGAAAGCTTTGAACATAAATGCTCCACATTCCTGATTGTATCCTTGGTAACAGATGGACAAAAAAAGACATTGACTGAAACATTGGTTTGTAAGTTCGCAGTGTCATGCCTGCGAAAGCAGCAGCACTTTAAAGCCGATACTTTACGTATTAATTAAGTTGAATGTTATGAATGTACCTGTTAGTAATGTTTAGGTTGACTGTGCAATGCAGTTATTATATTATCAAGCTCTCAGTTTGAACAGTGAGTGTGACGTCCTTCATGAATCCAGCAGGGGGCATCACCTCCACTGGGCTCTGATCTGGAAAACAACCTTTTAGACTGAAAACATCCAGACTAGCATTTGTTTATTTAACCTACACTGAAATAATAGCTTTAAAACACCATTTCTGACCTGCAAGTCTGCGTTTACTGCCAGAACTAAACCTGTAGTTTGCTATTGCTCTGTTTATCTTGCTTTGTTTACTTCAGGTTATTTCCTGGAGAAAAAGCTACAACACTTTCAGATTGGACCTATAATTAAACCTCAAAAAATATTTTGTGCTATCAAGAATTATTTATTTTAAATAAATATTAATAATTATATATGTTAAATATTTTTTATTTTAAAAAGAAAGGAAAATAATTTCAGCATTCAGTAATGCATCATTATTTACTGAACTTGAGCTATAACAAAAATGATTAAAATAATAATACAAAATACTGCTTATTGTAAGTTAATGTTACATAATACTAACATTAACTAATAGTCAAAATACAACAATTAAACAACAGTAAGAAGAATATATGTATTATACTTTTTTTAAGTCAGTTTATGATTATTAAATGCCTTCCTCCTTAGCACAGATCTTCTTCAAAACAAAACTGCTCCAGTTTGGTGCTGTTCTAAATGTAAACATGTGAAGCTGCTGATTCAGCAGAATCAAAGTGATTTACAGCTGGTTTGCATAGATGCTCTGTAACTGTAGCTGTTGCTCTCAATAAGAGAGGGAGGGACAGAACAACAGTGACTTGATGTGAGAGTAGGCTACCTTTAAAGTCATTGAGTTCCTGTAAAGATTTCACATTTGAAAGACTCTTCAGATGTAGTCTCAGTCATTAAAAAGGTTAACACTTCTCAAGTCGGCATAAGATGAAATTAAATACGCCCTGTCTATTTTTAAAAGGCATGTTATGGATCTAAATAATCCCATAAGCAACCATATTCAGTAGCTACTGTGCAATGCACTATACTGCAGTACTGAAGACTTTTATTTTCAGGGATGCTTAAGATACCATGAAAAATTAGAAATGTTTCAATTTTCAACACATTAAATTCTTTTCCATCCACCTGCTGGAATTTACTTTGCAAGTTACATCTGGATTTAGGTGCAGAGGCATTGTATGGAGGTTGTTGGTAGGAACGGTGAAGTGTTGGAGATGGAGGGAGACAATGCGGACACAGAGATGATGAACCATGACCTCACACCACAAACTGGAGATGCTGGAGAAACAGAGAGGATTCCAAAGAGCCTGGGGAGAACACCAGAGATCTAGAAGGTAACTACATCAAGTCTTAGAGAGAGTTGTTGCCGGATATGAGTCCAACTAGCCATAAACCAGGAGTGGTGTGTGGATTTATGTGGAGGTGACAGGTGTTGCAGATTAGTACTCAGGAGAGAGTGATCATTGTGAGGAAGTGAGGGTGGAGCCTGATGTGGATGTAACATACAGTTGCCAAAAAATGTAACCTTGTATTATATAATAACTCATCAACAAAAGAGCAAGCTCAGCTCAGTAACACAAAAGTAACAATGCATTACTTTATAAAAAAGTGACCAAGGAATGCAGTTTGTTAAATAAGTAACACAAAGCATTACATTTAAAGTGCCCCTTTATCAATGCAGGGTGTAACACAGCTCTAAGGGAATGAAAACACCCTGCAAAGTTTTAAATCTGAAAGTGCACCATGTATAAAGTTATTGTCTCTCAGAAGAAAGACTCGACTCACTGAATCATTGAAAATGAGTCGTTTTAAATAACAAGTCCCAAGAACTTTATGTTGAGGCACATTGCTCGCCCACTTGTTGGTCTTTTTGCGTTGGTCTGAATGAAAATGTAAATTCTTTTTTTGCCGCTAGGTGTCACTTTTGAACTGTACAGTAAGCAGCACTGCTTTATCAGACATTGCACACACGATCAGATGAAGGTAAGACCAGTCAACAAATCACTGCAGATTAGCATCATGCAAAGGAGGGGTTAGTTGATATAATCCTTTGGTAGTCGTTGAAAAAGTAAGGTAAAAATAAATGCATATTATAAGACAATGATAGTATTATTGATCATGCATGCACATCCACCAGTTGTTTGGGACTCCCAAAACCAAAATATAAACCTTTCATTACCCATAACAGGAATAACTTTCCCCAACACTGGTCATCTGCGGATGTTTTCCGCTACACAGAACAATTCACAGCACGCCCATCTCACCGGTTCATCATAAATATTACAAAAATAAAACACTCTAAAACAGTGAAATATTTCCATTCATTAATGGGGCTAGAGATCACAGACTCCTACAGCACGCTGAAAACAGGCCAGAAATGGGAAGACTCCTTATCAGCCAGTCTTACAAGTATGTAAACATGAGAGTAAAGGAAAATTCCATTGCAGATGTTAAGGAAGACTAAGTTAACTGAGTATGAAAGTCATCAGACTTAATTGAAAAACTGTTTATAATAAAATAGTTTGTAAATGTCACATGATTTCCTTCAGGATCAAGTTACCATGAGACTCCACTCAGCTCCAACATAGATAATAATGTATTCCACTGACCTGTTCAGACAAGACTTCATAAAAACATGACTGTAAATCAGTGATTTTGAGCCGTTCTGTAAATCTTGTTCCCGAATACGCTTCAAAAGCAAAACATTTTAAAGCTGCACTTTGACACAAGAATGTGCTGATCATGTGTCAGAGAGACATCTCACTGATCATATCAGCAGAACCTGAAACAGACGGGGACAGAAAGTGTTTGGTTGTCATGACAAAGGAACACTCAAAAAAAGAAGAAACAGGAGTCCTAAACAAATGCCTATCTGCATTCTGGGGCCTTGTGTGGTTGCCAGGTGATGCTGCAGCGGGCCTGTAATCACGGCTGTGCCACGCTGGCTCTTGTGTACAAACCACAGCATAGAGCACACTCACAGGTGCGGGTCGGATGTGTTTATTATGGGAATAAACAGTTATGCCCCTATCATCACAGAACTGGAAACAGTTTACAGTTCCAACAAAAACTAGATACTTTGACTATTCATATCACCCATATAAAATATCATGAAATAACAGTACGACCTAAATGATTTAAACAAATATGTTGTATGCCAAGTATGAAATTATTCCTCAAAGTCTACATGAAATCAAAATGTACCCAGTTTACTAATTCACAATACTTATTTTATGGTGAGCAGTAAGTAATTCATGCAAGTTAATATTTGTTTTCCTTTCAAACATTCACTTTCAGCTCATAGCAAACTGGCCACGTTTTCTTTTCAGCTTTTCTGAGCTGAAACTAAAAGCAAACCCACCCTAAAAACCTAGCTGTACCACCAAACCTGTCCGTAATCTTACCCGTATCCCACCTGAATACCAGCAAAAGTGTTTATCAATTCAATATAAGCAAAATAAGTACACTGTACTTATACAAGCCACCTAATATAATGTGTATATTAGTTCTTTAATATAAAGTATTTCTTTACATTTAGAAAAACATCCCACATTGACTTTAAAGGCATAATTAACCCAAACATTTTAATTCAGAATGTATGCTTATGGATCTTTGGCCTCTCTATCATCACATACGGTTGAACATACATTACTTTGCAAAACTGACACTTGAGTTTTATCAAGTCAGGCACACCATATGCACTTTTTTCAAATATTTTTATACAGCTTTTCGGATGTGTATAATTACACTGAAGCAAGGAGTGTAACCTAGGCGAAAATTGATCTGAATGACTTGAGTCCATTCATAAAATCATTTAGCATCTGTAAATGGACGTGAGTAGTAATTTTGATGATCTTGTTAAGGAGGAGGGTGGAGGAGGGTGGAGGGGCTGTGTAAAGTATACTCATCAGATAACTGGATGGAGGGAGCCGGAAATGCCAGCAACCCGACAGCCCTTGACACACGTCGTCATCTCTGCACTAATAAACAAACTCAAAACCAGAAGCAGAGCTACACGCGACCCTTCAAAGCTTTCCAAACACACTCTGCTACTAAAAACGTGCTCGTCTGATCTCCTTTCTGATGAAACTGAGTGCTAGTCTTTCACATTTCACAGCTATACTGTACAACACAGTTTATCCCTTCAGGGAAAAACCACAGATCTCACTCAAACCTCTACATTATCTGCCAGGACATATGAGGAAAGCTGGATTATTATGGGGGTTTTGCGTATGACTGTAGTTTTGCTTTTCTTCAGTCTAGTGTAGATTTTTTTTGTTTACTTCCCTTTTCTTTCATTATTTGTTCTCTGTGGTTTTTCAGTGCAGTTTTCTGAAATGTAAGCTGTTTGACAACCAGAGAACTGTCTTCAGTCTCACACTAAAGATAACAAAAGCATCTGTTCATTCTATAAATGGAAATCCCAAAATAAAGACTTTTAACTGTTACTCTAAATTTAGTTTTTTTCTCTTCATACATCACACTTTTAAGGTTTTTAAGTTGTTTTTGGTGCCGTTTTTACTAGCAGTTTGTGCATTTTGAAATGTCTGAAAATGAAAAGTGCAACTCTTGGATTTGTGGGTAAAGTTTTGAATAAAAGAGGTGAAGTTTTGAACATGTATGCATGTAAGCTGTAAATACAGCAAATATAACAGTAATAAAAGCATGAGATCATGTTGTTTGATCAGTGACCCCCTGTCACACACTCAGGTCTGACACACACACACACACACACAGAATTGGAGGAAACACCAGACAGACATCTGTGAACAGGAGACTGCCACATCACCCTGACACCGACACACACATGCTTTGTGTTCAGAGACACAACTGAACTAATGTTATTTTTACGAAGATAAATGTTTATTTCAGCTCAAGTTGAGATAATTGAATCACTGTGACAACAGAAAACCTTCTCGCTGCGATCTGAACTCTGCCTTGACCTATGAACTTTTGTAATATTACAAAATACATCCATACTCACCACAATACATAAGGGTGACACAAATTAAAATGAAAGGCCAATCAAAATTACTAAACATCTTGATCAACCTTAATTATTAATCGTGGCTCAGCCCTACACTTTAACCTACATGCTTATTTTAATTAATGACTCATCATAGAAAGGCCATAATGATTTCTAATATATCAATTTAAAAAGTAAGAAATAAAGAAGATTTAGTCACTTAAATCGATCTAAATTAAACTAAATTTTACATATAAGTAAAATAAATTAAATTGTGAATTAACAATTTAATTACATTTTAAATAAAAAAGAAATAAATATAGGATATATATATAAATGAATTAAGTAACAATTAAAAATGTAAACCAGTACAAATTCTAATACTTACATAATTTAACTTGTTGGTTATTAGTAGGCTACATTTTCTTACTTTTCAACAAGCATTTTCGACCTGACCGGGAAACTGTATAAATCATACTAAAGCGAAGCTTTGGCTAATGAATAGTAATTAGGATTCCTGACTGGACGCTCCACGCAGGTTTCCTAGTAACGTCATCGGGACCTAATAAATATTCATTAGACAACCCTTCGTCGTAGTAGAATCAGCAACTTCACAGTCGGGAAGGGGGTTGGGTTTAATAGCAGCCATGGAATGCCAGATAGAGCAGCGTCGGGAACGCGCATCGGTGCGACAGGTCTGAAGTGTGTGTGTGTGTGTGTGTGTTTGAATAGGGAAGAGAGACTCTGAAGTTGCGTAGGGATGTTCAATTCTTTTGGCGAATCGATTCGTTTGGACTGTTTATTTCAGACAGCTGATTCATTTACCAGTCACGGCACAGCAGTGTTCCCAGAAGCACAACTTAAATAATCATTTTGTGATAGAATCCAGAGAGGTCCCTATAAACTTTCCGTCTTTGGGTTAAAGTACAATACAGCACCCAGTCTAATGCTGATTACTAAATAAAGTTAAGTTAGTAGCCTAACTTAAAATACAAACAAACAAAATAAATACCCTTAATAAGGTAGGCTATATTGAGTTTATCGCGTTTGTGTTCCAGCTTGACTATTTTAACTGGTACATTTTTCACTCTCACACAAGAAACTTACTGAGGAATTTACAATAGCTTAGTGAATCATTGAAAAGAATCATTAAAACGAACTGACTCAAACGAACGATTCATTCGCGAATCGGAGAGCACTGCGTTGGAGAACCATGGCGGTGAAACAAATGACATGCTTGGGGATCTAAATTACACAGAGCAGAAGAACCGGCGCCCGTAGACAGCGAGATATCCGTGGAGGTAAGAGAAGTGGATGACTTGATAACTTGCAGAAGCTGTAATTGTTTGTACAACGATTACCGAAACTTTATTTTGAGCATTTGTTGGAACTTATGCTGCGCTATTGTTCCGCGGCGAGTCCCAATGGATCAGCTTTAGTGGGTTTGTGGGCAGGTTTAACACCGATCGCGCTAGTCCTTGATTATTTGAAGAACGTTGTTTAATCTAGAGTGTTTGAACACTATAAAGTGCCGAGACTCTGTCAGATATTGATCACTGAATCAATGGAGACCAAAGGATCTGCCTGCAAATCACTGTAAGAAAGTTTTGATCCGAGTTGAAAAAGTTTCTTTGATCAAGGGGATGAGTCAGTGTGTAGATTATATCTGCTAACAAAAGAGCGCCGAATTCAACGTTTTACGTGCTCGTGCTTTCAAATGGCGGACAAATGTAAACGCGATCTTTTCAGTTTAGAATGTTACATTGTTTCTGTTCTTTTCAGATGAGCGCGGGGATTCGATATAATGTATCAGAGTGACTCTGAAGGGCGCAAGCAATTACCCGAGTGAGGATACAGGACCGCGGACCTAAAATATAGTTTTCACGTAAAACACGTTGAAAGTCATTGAAAATGATCAAAGCAGAGAGCAAGGGTGAACGCACCCTGCGGAGTGCGTCCCCGCATAGAAACGCATACAAGTCGGACTTCCACGCCATTAAGTGCTCTTTTGATGGGACCAAATCCGACAGCGAGGCCAAATCTTATGCTAATGGAGCCAGCGACCCCCGGGAGGACACTAGGGGGAGGCCGTTTGGCAACAGGATAAACAAAATAAAGAACATTTTTCTGCAAATGGACGGCCAGCAACCTCAGGAGAGCCAGGATGCTACTTCTCCTGTATCCCCTGTGTCTAAATTCCCGGTCAGCCCTCACAAAACCAGCCTCGGTAGCGCCAACAACCAAGAACCGCAAAGCTCAGATAGAACTCCGAAGGGAGAGGAAGTCGAGATAGATAAAGTCGCCCTGGCGGAGAAATTTTCAGTTACCAGAAAGCTATTTGAGAGAGGCATGAAAGAGCAGCCCGCTGCAGAGAACCCGGGACCTGGCAGGGTTTCGACTCGCCTGTCCCAGGGGAAGGCTCCTGAGGAGGGGCGTGGGGCCCGGAGGTCCTCTGGATCTTTTGAGAATAGCAGCAGTAGTGTCATCAAAAGCCCAACGTCACCCTTGAGGAGTGCCCCAGAGGAAAGGAGGGACGTTGAGGACACAAAACAGGTCAATAGACTGTCACTTAACGCCGGGCCTCTTTCCAAGCGGTTGGAGAACTTTATTGTGGATGGCGACAAAGAAGAGTCAGTGCAAAGTCCCGAGAAACTGAGGAGCCCTACTGAGCGCTCGATACCATCAGCTCTGCGAGGTAGTTTCCAAAAACCCAGCTCGCCTAATGCTGATCCAACACAGAGTCCTACTTCCCCAAACTCTGACAAGCTCTCGCCTAAACCCGACTCCAGCAACCCTCTGTTGAAGGCCATCAGCCCAATTTCATACAAAGCGATCTCTACGACCAGCAGAAGCCCCAGTGAGCCTCTATCTCCCAATGCTCAGAGCCCGATTAAACGATTGCCGTCATCATCGGTGAAAGACTCCCTGACAAATGAGCCACCTCAGCTTAGTAGTACTCCTGCCAAAGATCTCAACGCTTCACCCTCTGTCAGTAGCATATATAAACGGCCCTGGAGTCCGGAGGAACCCAAAAGTGAAAACCACATCGTTCGCAGTCCGTCAAGAGACCTCTATCAAGAGCAGGTCGCACAATGTCTGGACCCTACTAGTGCGGGAGTGGTTCGGGCCGAGCTGGTAGTGGTCCAGAACGAGTCTTCAGAAAGCGAGGAGAACGATGAAGAGTTTTTGGAGGAGGTGAAGCTGCAAAGGGAACCAAAATCTGAAGATGTGACTGACTCTCTGCAGGCGTCATCACCACAAAACCATACAGAGGACAAACAGCAGGAGACGGATGCCTGTGTATCAACAGAGCTGAAGAAAGAGGAACCAAATCAAGAAGAAAAAGAAGAGGAGGAGATCATCCAAAAGAAAAATAACTGTCATGAAGATAATGAGGAGGAGGAGGAGAGTGAGCAGGAAGATCCAGATGAATGTGGGAAAGCATCTCCGGTGTTTTTTAGTTTTGAGAATGCAGCGTTTGTGGATGATAAGGAACCGGTTCAGGACCAGCAGGATGAAGATCAGGACTATGAGGAGTATGATGAAGCTCCTGGTTTGTCTGAGGAGGAGGAAGAGCCTCCAAGAAGGAAAATCAGATTCTCCATTGAGCCAATACGGGTAAGAAATATCATCTCTGTGCAAATGAAGTCTTTGTGTGTGTGTGTGTGTGTGCAGTGTACAGTGAAGTACCAGTTTTTCACTTTACTTCCCCGCTATAACATTTTTTTTATGATGGTTAGCTGGAAGTTCAATGTTTCATTGCTGTGTCTCATTTCACATGTCTGTGGTTTGGAATGCAAAATCTGCATTGTTTTTGATTATTAAAAAACACTTAGTTTACTCTGGCTTTGGAAAGGAGAGGTTTTGGGGACATTTCAAGCTCTCTGTGAGGCCCGGGGTCAAAACTCTCACAACAGTTGGGCAACGAGAAGCTCACTGCAGAACATTTGTTTGGGGGTTGAAAAGGGGGAATATATTTAGAAATTTTGTTGACATTGTGATTCACTGAGGGACAGAGGGCAGACCTGAAATGTGGATGGTAAATAGAACAGAAAAGTATGCTGGCGCAGATCCATGTTTTACAAGCAATGCTGATAGCACAGTGCTCCTCAGAACTGCCTTCGGTTAAAACGACTGTGAAAAAGATGTTTGGATCATACCGGAGTCTAAAATTGTGATATGGGATGGGGGTATTTAATATTATCATTATTTAAGGAAAGCCTAAAATTCTTCTAAATGCCTCTAAATATTTAAGGGAAATGGATTTGATGATGCAAAAATAGCTTAATTGTCCTCCTATTTCGTTTATGTTATTCAGTGCATATTTTGTCCCTGAATGGCAGTGATCAGACTTTGGCCCCATCCTATGGCAGCCAGCCATGGGCATATGGTCCTGATCTACTTTGCCACGCTGCTCTTTTGTCGGATCAGGCCTTCGAAATGCTTAATGTTTATTAATCTATTTTAAGTTAATAATTTCCATCTCGTGCATACCTCAGCTCTGTAGTGTCTTTCACACCTTAGCTGGTAATGATCAACACAAGGTTTTCTGTTTCCATTGAGCTGTTAGAAATAAGAAATAAACAGAGCCCTGCGAAGGTGGCAGAGCAAGCTGCCAAAATACCAGCAGTGGCCTGTTTCCGGTGCAATCCAGCATATCTATGTCTATATGAGCAAATAATTTTGCTTAAATAATACAATACAAAAAGACAATAGCTTACACGTTAAAATTCTGGCAGTTTTACAACCAGAGGCTGTGGAGCGTTGAGGGCTTGTGGCAACATATTAAACTATACCAATGCACCTTATATGCATGAATGTTTTGCCAATCATTGTTACATTTATTACGGTCTTTAGCAACCCGGACTTTAAACCCCATCTCATCAGAGGCGACTAATTCATACATTTTAATGAACTCACTTTATTTTTGATAAATAAATATTTCAACCTACCTTTTATTTGGGGTCTAGACAAATTGAACAAAATCATACAAATCAATAAAAAAAGTACAAATTTGTTGCATTTCTTAACTGCTGCAATAGTGTAACACTCAAACAGGATAACTTGACCTGCAGTGAAGCGCATCTGTATGTTGTTTTGGTCAAGTCTGAGCAAAATCTGTGGTAAAAGCGTTTCTGTGTAATTGTCTTACATGACTGTGTTCCCAAACTGCAATGGCTGCTTATTGTGTTTTATTTATTTGCTCTGAGGTGCAAGTAATTGATATCAAATATGCGTGCACTAATATAACAACCCTATACATGTTCTACAAAAATAAATAGAAAAAAGACATTCTTTTATCATTTTATTTATTTATTTTGTACTTTTAATAGATACTAAGAAAGTTGATATCGACTGTTTAAAATTGCATGTGATTTCTAACCTTTATACAGTGCTTGCCATGGTACAACCTCGTTTTCACCCTCATTCAATGCTTCACTGTCTAAATGTAACATGCTAGATGTGTGATTAATAATAATGAATGATGAAACCTTTGTCTTAAGCTTTCTAGGACCCAACTCAAACTTCAGTTTTCCTCTCTTATTTCTCTGTGATTGTGAAATGAAGGTGTGTAACTGTGTAAACAGGTCTTGTCCTGGCTTGAGGCAGGCATTTTTCCACCATTGTGTTTCATCTCAGTCTTAACATGTTGAGTTAAAGAGCTGTTGCATTGTTGCTGTGGATGTGGGTTCATGACTGGGATTCGAAAGCTTCCCACATGACTGGCTGGAGTCTTTAATGAACAGGTTTGGTGGAGTTTGTAAATGAAACCTGATAAAGACCTGGCAAGCTGCATCTCTGGGGCATTTGAGGGAGGAAACAGGAGATCTGTCTGCTTCCTACGTCAGAGTGAAAGAGATTTTATCCTCTGGTTGTAGTTTACAAGGTATCTGTTGTAACTGGCATGCGTAGTTGTACACTCTTAAAAATAAAGGTGCTCACGATGCTATAAAATAACCTTTTTGCTTTAACATCTGATTATTATCAGATTATTAAAAAAAAAAGAAGAAAGAGAGGGTTCTTTAAAGAACATCTAATTCAATGGTTCTGTGTGGAACCAAAAATGACATCGCTGTAAGCATCTTCATTTTTAAGAATAGTTGACATTTAACAGGGCAGATATCAACTATGATTGATTTATAGATTTGTTTTGGTAGAACTTAAGAAATAGTTCACTCAAAAATGGAAATTCTGTCATCATTTACTCACGCTCAAGTAGTTCCCAACCTGTATTTTACTGAGAGATTTTTTATTTTTTTAGTGAACTATTCCTTTAACTCTTGACTCTGTGTGTGTCCACCGGTCTGCTGCTTTGAGGAATGTCTGGAAACTTTCAGCAGTTGTATAACTGGTCTTCAGTCTACTCTTCATATCAAAAAGTCATATAGACCATTTTGAAGGATGTAAATATTAACCATCTAACATGTTTGCTTTTAACCTCCATAACTTCTGGGACTCCAAAAAGGTCTATATGTTGATAAGACATTATGATTCCCGTGCTAACGTTAGTTACTGAAGTGCCTCCTGATACTGTTTTGAAATCGTTTGATGATGTTCGTGGGACAATGGCATCGCTTCATATTGAAGAGTTTTTAAATGTATCAAAATAGCTGCAGAAAGCAAGGTGCTGCCAGCAATAGCACAATAACCAAATCTTAACATGAAACAACATGCACTTATCAATTATCATTTTTGGCATATTACATTGATGTGACTTCAAGTGAGTATTCAGCAGCTTGTGGTATCTCTAAAGGGTTAGTTTACCCAAACATGAAAATAGTCATTTTGAACCCAGACTTTATTGCACAATGTAGATGTTTGTAATGAACGCTGAGAGATTTCCGTCCCTCTATTTAAAGTTCATTCCACATATACTGAAGAGACCTGATATGATTTGAATTAGGCTTTTATTCACGTATCGATCAACGCACATCAGATATGGTAAACACGTTCATACATTGACAAACACAAAACAGTAAGGTTTGTTGGGCTTCCTGTTTGGCATATTTGATTTACTATATGTATTGTATAGGATCCTACATTAAATCTGCTCAGTTGTTCATTAGATAAAATATCTATGTCTCTTCAGGTAAAAGATCTCTATCTGAACCTTTACTGCAATGTGAAAGTTTTGGTTACCTGAACTTTCGATGGAGGGAGAAACCAATTCATCTTTGTTCCTAAAGCCTCATGTGTTTGAAAAAACATGAGGGGAAAATAGATGATGACAGAGTTTCATTTTTAGATGAACCACCTCTTTAACAGATAAACACATTGCTGTGGCAGTTCACACAGCCCTGTGAGCCGCTCCAGCCAACATCAACACACACTGCAGACGTCTGGTCAGTGGTCTGTGTGAAGTTATTTTTTAGAGATAATCTATCACTGTCCCCACCTTCAGATTTAGTCATTAAATGTGTCCTCGGCTGCAATGCTTCATTTAGAAATATTGACATTTCACCACAAGTCTGTTGTATGTGAACTTCAGGAAAGCTGGAGCTTCATTCAACTGTTATCTGCTAAAAAAAGGATTAATGTTTTTAAGATTAAACTAGTTGGGTTTTACTAGGGTGAGTGTCTAAATTGCTTTAGATGTGAAAATGCAGAAAATCGAACCTGATCCTTTTTTATTATTGCACAAATAGTCAGAAATAAAAATGTCATAAAGATTTCCTGAACACTGAAAGGGCCTATCAATCCAGTCATAGAAATAATATTTCAAGTATAGTGTAGAATTTCACAGAATGTCATTTTGGCAAAATCAAAAGTGGAGCGGTACTCTCAAATTAGTTTAGTGTCAGACTAGTGTCTGTGAAAATTAAAATAAAAAAAACAGTACTATTTAACATTTTTACATAAAAAAAATAATAATCATGATTTTAATGATAAACATCTGTGAAAATGCATTGCATTTTACATTTTGTTTAAATTTATGTTTTTTCTTATTCTCATGTTTTTAGGATTTATTAGGGTTGTATGTTACATGTAATGTTGTTAAATGAATGTTTATTGCATATTCATTTTAATGAGTCTCACCATGATGGTGTTTAGTGCTTGTGTGAATGACACTGAGCACTTTCTCATCACCACCTGCATTTGGTGCTTATCAGTGTATTTCTTATGGCGCTTTTCCACTACATAGTACCGGCTCGCCTCGACTCGGCTCGACTCGGCTCTGTTTGGTTTTCCACTGTGTAAAAGTTGTACCTGGTTGTCATAGCG
>JAUCNO010001888.1:18549913-18569017 GCA_032353835.1 Enteromius viviparus
AATTCATTGGCGTGTTTGTACACGCAGAGTTGTTTTGGCATCTCGAAGCGAGATTCCTATTCGTCGGTCACCGACGTCACGTCAGAGTGACCGACTGAAAGGGAACTAAAAAATATTGTACAACATTTTAAATATCCTAAAATAATATTTGCTCTCACTAGCTGGTTTATGCAAAAATTTAAGATATTAAAATTAAGCATTCTTAATGAATGTCCTGCGCAGTGTTGGGCTGTAAACACAACCCCTACCTGTGGACATCAGGCCCTCATACCACCCTAATGGAGTCTGTTTCTGACCACTTGAGCAGACACATGAACATATTGTTGCCTGCTGGAGGTCATTTTGCAGGGCTCTGGCTGTTCTTCTCCTGTTCCTCCTTGCACAAAGGTGGAGGTAGCGGTCCTGCTGCTGGGTTGTTGCTCTCCTACGTCCTCCACCACATCTCCTGATGTACTGGCCTTTCTCCTGGTAGCACCTCCATGCTCTGGACACTACGCTGACAGACACAGCAAACCTTGCCACAGCTCTCATTGATGTGCCTTCCTGGATGCTACCTGAGCATCTTGTGTAGGTTGTAGACTCCTCATGCTAGCACTAGAGAAAAAGCACCGCCAGCATTCAAAAGTGACCAAAACATCAGACAGAAAGCACAGGAACTGAGAAGTGGTCTGTGGTCACCACCTGCAGAACCACTCCTTTATTGAGGGTGTCTTGTTAATTGTCTATAAGATCCACCGGTTGTCTGTCTCTTCCATTCACACAACAGCATGTGAACATGATCGTCAGTCAGTGTTGCTTTCTAAGCAGGCAGTTTGATTTCACAGAAGTGTTCCCTTTATTTTTTTGAGCAGTGTATAAATATTTCTAAAACAAAATATGGTTACACATTATTTGAAGGTGTGATTATACATTCAATTCTCATTCAGGACTTCATGTATAAGTACTGAGTAATATTAACTACATGTACTTACTGAATGGCTTGTCTTAGGGTTACTTGCATGTAATTGTGCAGAATTATGCATAATTTATTAAATACATGTAACGTGTAACAAAGAAACCTTCAAACAAAGTGTAAAGAATTAAGTGTTAAGTTAAGATCTTTTTTTTTTCTGTATATCAAGATATAAATATTGATTTAGGGCTTTCTCAGTGTAACATGCTTCCTCAGCCCAGCAGACAGTCAGTGGGTGAACTGCTTTGAGAGGTTTCTGTTCAATCACTTCTGTGAGGATTCATGCTGGGCTTTTCTATGTAATGTGCCGCCCAGCCGACATACTTTTGTTTAGATTAAATCCTGTGAGGAGTGTGGAGGAATGTGAGTGTGAGACACTGTTTCCTGCTGAATCCACAGCAGTCTGAATTAAACAGAGTATGTTAAAAGTCTTTCTCTTGCGTTGTCAAACAGACCACTTTTGTTTTCAGTTCGCAAAACAGTGACTCTAAAGAGCTGGTTCTTTTGTGTTGTCCATATCAAACGCAGTTTTGTACTGTTATGGTGTTAAAACCTCTAATCAAACCTGTTTCAATCTAAAATTGTTCCTTTTTTAGAAAAGTAATAGTCTTTGTAAATCTTGAAATATCTTTCATTTCCTTCAAACATGAAGTGACTCTGCATTACAATATGGTACAAAAGCAGATTGGTTTTGTTTAGCTTGTAGTCCAATTATTATTGGTCAGGAAAGTGAGTCCCTGTGGTTGAGAGCGAGACGACTGCGTGTGTAGACAGAGAGACGTCTAGTCGTGTGGATTGAGGATTATGTTCAAGGTTTGGAAGCTGAACCTTTTTTTCCATTTCCCCCCCAGTTTTTGGATTTCATCAATTTATACTCCACTATACAGCTTCTTGTGTTTTGGACTCTGATAAATAAGAATACCAAAATGTACATTTTAAACGCCATCTCAAAGCCTCTAGCTCTATTTTAGTTAAGTTGAGTGTTATTGAAGACAAGTAACTGTCTGTTTTAAAATGAGAACAAACTAACATGTTACAATAGAAATGCAATAATCAAATGCACAAATGAAATAAACAGTGATTTGTGCTTTTCAGGCAGGTCTAACAGTAGCATTTAGGTGAGACACGTTACAGAATTTGAATAAAGAACTCAAATCTAAAATAACATGCACAGTCATTATAAATTAAATATTAAATCATCTTTATTAAAGAATATCTAAGGAAATCTTTTTGTTCACATAAGAAGTCATAACCAATTGTGTTTTAGGAGGATACTCAACAAGTTTTAAATTGTTTAATTTTTTTTTATTTATATATAGCATATTTTCTTTTTGGTAATACTTTATTTCGATAGTCCACTTTAGACAGTGAGTATTTTAGCAACTATATGTCCACTAGCAGTCATTAGAGTAGTAGTAGACTGTCTGCTTAATATCTTTTAGCACTTTATTTTGATGGCTCCACAACACACTAAATACTGACACTTATAGTTGGTAGAAGGTCTAAAGTGTAACCTAAAATACAGTGTAACTACCTTTTTTTTTTTTTTTTTTAAACCAAATTTAAAAAAAGAAGACAATGAATGCTGATGAAGTAACATCTTTGGTTGAATGTGTGTTAATTGTGTTGTTTGGATTGAACTATGCAGTTGTTGCCTTTAATCTCAAAAAGGTTATGGTTCAGGTTTTCATTTTAGAGCAGTTTTTATGAACAAAAATCTTTTGAATATTTAATATCTTTTGAGTATTTGAAATAAAAACTTTTTATTTTATTTTATTTTTTTGCAATTAACAGTGCTTGTATTTTAATGCATTGTATTTTCATGGCTTGCATTTTTATGAGCTGCATTTTAACATAGTTATATATGTTTTTTTTTCTATTTCCGCGTGGTTTCTGAAGTTCCAGATCGTTGAGTGTTTTCGGCCACTGTACAAAACTTAAACCACTGAATTTTCTGAAGCGAATTTGTAAAGTAAAATAAAAATAACCGGAAGTTGCCTGATGAATAGTATTCCTGGAATTATTACAGAAACTCAACTCATATTTTGAAAAAGCCCATTAAAATGCAATGCATTAAAATTCAAGCACTGTTAATTTCCATGCTTTTTTTTCTCGATTTGTGGAATTCAACAAGCTTTTTATTTCAAATACTAAAAATAGGCAGGATTTTTATTCTGTAAGTTTTACATAGTTTCAACACAATTTAAAAACAAAAGCTAAAAGGCGTTGTCAGTACCATCTTTGTGTGTATTGAATATACTTATGTTCTTACTGCGCAGTTGCTGCCTTTAATCAGATGGCTGCAGTTATTGTTTTCAATAGCCAAAAGACTATTTCATTTCTTTCTTGTTTCTCGCTTAAAGAAAAAAATTAATTGGAAATCGCTATTGCAATCGACCAGTTTGCTTGTAAAAAATCGGTATCAGAAACTACAATGAAAAATAATTGTACATCCCTCTAAGAAAAAACACTGTATTGTATTCACACATGAGGCTTTCCAGAACTGTGACTGAAGCCAATGAATCTGCCTCTGTGCTGTTAATGGACTTTGAGTTAATATGGCGTCATGCTGATATATTCTGATGTAATTCGTCACATCAGAGCTCAGCAGATGTGAAGTGACTGTTTTCTGTGCTGTGATGTAGATACTTCTCAGTAATAAACTGAATTTGTCTGCTCCTAATTTTGAATCGGCCTCTTAAATTCTTTAATTCCACAACCCTCAGTGCCATAAACCAAGATTACAAAATGCTTTTGACGCCTCTAAAATGTTCTTTCCCGCTAAAACAGCGTTTGGAGAAGCCCTATAAAATTCCACAGAAAGAGAGGTTAGTGGCGATGATATCTGTCGTCTTAGTGAACGATTGTAGTTCTCGGGTGGATTGTCCTCAGACTGACTGCTGTGTGTGAATTTGTACAAGCTCTGACATGCTCCAGGTAGTCCACACACAGGAAATGTTTACCAGGTAAAATCACGCTCCTGAAAGAGTCTGATCTGATCTCATTCCATCGTCTGAGACATACCTAAGTTTCTCTTTAGATCCACAGAGCATGGAAAGAAAGCACGAGTATGCATGTGCTCATAAACAAGCTACGCAATATCATGCTCACAAGCCAGCCATCTACGTCTCTGTGTATTAAATTCCACTCCGTCTGAAAGCATGTGATGGAGGTTTATTACTAATCAAAGAACCGGCTTTACTGACGAGATGCACATGACTATCGCAGGCAAAATATAGTGCATCACCCTATTTGTGATTGTTGCTTGTTCTTCATTAGACTGCATCAGTTCATCATATATTCACTGTATATCTCTTTTGTAGAATGTATAAACCTCTAAAACAAAATGATTGTGTAAGTGATTTTCTCTGTAGTAGATAGGAGTAGCAGATAGTAAGCCTTTCTTTGGCAGGACTGTAGAGAAGCTGATTACTGCTTTGTTGTTTTGGTGTCATTGATCTATCCAGTATTTTTGCAATAGTCAAAATACTGACCAGTGATGTAGGAAGAGCTCTCATCTTAATAAAAGACATAATAAGCACTGTGAATGAATAGTTATTGAGCTTTAATCGAGGGTTTTTTCTTCAGGTGTACAGCACATTCTCTAATGAAGAGTACGACCGGAGGAACGACGATGTGGATCCTGTGGCAGCATCTGCGGAGTACGAGCTGGAGAAACGGGTGGAGAAGATGGATGTGTTTCCTGTGGAGATCGAGAAAGGTATGGCTTTCACAAAACACTCTCTCTGAGATACTTAACTCCATATTCTGCATCTATGTAGAGTTTCATTTGTTATAATGTTATAATATGTCCAGGGATTTTTTTTTTCCTGAAGGCCATTTGACAAGTCAAGTCACTTTTATTTCTAGAGCACTAATTAGAATGAAGCAGTTTTTGATACTGTATCTATAAAGGTGTGGTCACACTAGTAAGATTTTGTAGCCAAAAATAGGTCTATAGTCAATCGTTTATGAAGCACAGGTCAAAAGGAAATCACTTTCAAACCAAACTATTTTTTATATATCAATGTAGCATATGCACGTAAAAAACTTAACTTAATCATGAGAGAAACCCGCCGTGGGAAATCTTTCAGCCTCATATTGGAATCGCTGGATTTCGCCATGAAATATTGTAATGGAGTTATGGTAATCGTGACTGCAATGTCTTTACATAAATAATCTCCATTATGATTGGCTAGCCTCTTTGTGTGTGAAATGAGTTGGGATGTCCCTGCCTGAAGGATATCAATAAGTAAATGTTGGCAGTGGTATGTTAATGATAAATGGCCTGTTTGAACTGAGGAGAAGCTGTTAATGTTAGAGTATGTTTGCAGCAATTATTGCACAACGATTCCAAAGTCAATGAAATAAAAGAAGACGAACTTACCTTTTTGCTCTCTCTCTCTCTCATTTTAGGTGATAAAGGGCTGGGGATCAGTATTATAGGGATGGGTGTTGGAGCCGATCAGGGTCTGGAGAAACTGGGCATCTTTGTGAAGACCATCACGCAGGACGGAGCTGCAGAGAGAGATGCCAGGTGAGATCTTTAGATTAACACTGGGACTGGAAGAAGCAGAGATTCACTGTGGAGTTTACTGTGGATCCATTAGATGAAAAAACTGGTCTTGATTGCTTGGAAAGGTAAGATCACACGTCTGAGACTGTGCTTGTAGTACATGACCTGGACCACAGAACTAGTTCGTTTTGTAAAAATGGAATCAGATCTGGAATCTGAGTGCAAAAATTTTTTTTTTTTTTTTTTGAGAAAATCGCCTTTTAACAGTGTCCAAATTAAGTCTTAGAAAATATTTTAATGGAACATGATCTTTATTTAATATCCCAATGATTTTTGCCATGAACGAGAAAAAAATACCCATGCAATATATTGTTGTGTATGGCTACAAATATTCTGTCCTTTTTCTTGAGAGAAGCATTAGTTTATTCAGCAAGGACACATTAAATAATGAATTAAAACAGTTTACACTGTTATGAAACATCTACGTATCAAAAATTGCTCATTAATAAATCTATCATGGTTGTCACAACAATATTAAGCAGCACAACATAATATTCAGAAATGCATCAAATCAGTATATTATTTCTGAATTCTGAAGGGTCATGTGACACTGAAGACTTCAGTAATGATGCTGAAAAAAAGATATTTAAATATATATATATATATATCACAGTCTTACAGGTTTACTGTATTTGATCAAATAAATGCACCCAAGTGTCAAAAACATTCAAATATCATGTTTACACAAACCTTTGAGTCATGTGTATATATTGTGTTGAGGGCTGTTTGGGGTGATGTTGCGCTGCAGTAGAGCTGGGCATGTCTTCCTGAGGGCAGCCGGAGCAGGACACACATGTCTGATGGGCTGCTAAACAATCTCTCTTCAAACCACTGCATTTATGACTGTCACAACAATACAGAAAACACACTCTTCCTCTTTCCTGTAAATCTCAGCAGACTTGTTTGAAATATTAACTGCTGTTTGGAAAAAGTAAGGCCTCAGAGGTGTCTGTCAGAAACATGTTATGATGTAGTAAGTGGGTCAGATTCGGTGTGAGATATGATGTGGCATGTATCTAATTTATTTATCACATTTATAATAGTGCGAATTAGATATAAAATATCTAGACACTTTAATTCTATTGTCAGAGTCATTACTGTATGTTTTGGAGCTCAAAAGTTGGGTTAAGTTACGTTTACAAAATCAGCTTATTAGTATGATTTCTAAAGGAGCTAAAGGCACTGAAGCTGGAGTAGTGATGCTGAAAATCAGTAGGCCTAATATTATAATAGGAACAGGCTAAAACATAAGTGCGTGCCATGGGACCTTGCATTTACAATTTATATTATTTCGTAGTGTTTTCATACCAGAATGTTGACTTTCAATACGATACACAACTAAAATATCTGATACTGAACTGACACTATGACAAAAAAATCTTTGTTATTAATAGTAAATACATAGATGCATGTAACAAACAAAAGGACAAATACAATAAAACAAAGTATTAAATAAATATTTTTTACAAAGTCATTTTTACTGTTTGAATTGAAGACCCTGTTTTAATGGCTAAAACAATATTAGTTTAAAAGCATGTCCAATTACCTGAGGTCATGAAGCTTACTTGTTAAGAAATTTATTCAAAGTTAATAACAAAACTCACCCTATGATTTATTTATTTTATTTTATTTTTTTAATCAGATTCTGTTTTCCATTCATTTTGTGGATTCCATTCTAAAAGTTGCATTCAATTTTAATAATCAAAAGCATTTATATTTTTTATAAATAATAATTCATATATATAGTACCACTACTACATAATTATATATACACAGTACCGCTAGTACCACTATCATTGCATTAACTATTAATTAGGTAAAGCTAAACCAGTATTTTTTTTAAGAGCAGGTCGTCATGGTAACTTTTTACAGTACAGTATACCATGCAACACTATTATTTTGAAGAGCAGATACAACTTTGTACAAAAAATATCCACACTTTAGGCATATCTAAAAGACTACTTTTTATAAGACATAATGCAATCCCATTATTAGTTATACAAAATAATGAACACTTAACATATCAACATAAATGTAGCATTTTGAAGTGTTTGTTCTCCGTAATCGTTTACATGAATGGTTGCTATAAGAGACATACTGTTTGAAATCAATGTTTTTGTCGTTGGTATATTGTAAACACGGTCTGTTCTGTTCCAGGATCCAGGTGAATGATCAGATAGTGGAGGTGGATGGCATCAGTCTGGTTGGTGTGACACAGCTCTTTGCTGCGACCGTCCTGAAGAACACAAAGGGAACTGTAAGGTGGGTCCTGCTCTGTCTATCAGTCTTCTGTTATGGGTTAGGTGATTTATGAAAAAACTAAAAAATCTCACTTTTAGCCAAGTTTGGTGTGGTCATTAGGTGCTGCATGTCATGCACAGATGTCTGATGTTTAATGTCTTGTGTTGGCAGACTTTTGTCTATGTATGTAATGGAATCCGCATCAAACCTTAACTGGCCTTGAACTCCATACAAATAGACCGGATTAGACCCACTGACTGACATGTAAAGTGACCTACAGTAGCTGCTGTTTTTACGTGATGTTTTTACGTGATCTGAACGTTTATTAAGTTATAGATTCAGTTCAATCACAACCACTCAGAATCTCTTTAGCACATGAATGGATGACTGTTTGTGTTTTATGTATTTAACAAACTAGATCTGGTACATTCTACTATGATGTGGAATATGGACTTGCTACTGCTAACAGATCTTACTGTGTAAGATATGCTAAATGAACAGGCATACATTATGATAGACAGGTGGAGCTGGGGGAGGTGGAGGGTTTCTGTGCTTTAGCACCAGTGTCCTCATTATGGGTAATGACATTCATATTTTGGTTTTGGGAGTCACCAACAACAGGTTGACATGCATGCATGGTCAAAAAACACTTTTGTTTTATAATATGCATTTAATTTACTACTCTTAATGATTACGTTTTCCAAACCCTACTTTGATTGGTCGATTGGTCTCATTTTCATCTCGTCATGTATGTAATTGCTGATAAAGCAGTGCAGTGCTGCTTTGTGTACAGCGTCGCTGGGGAAAGAGATATTTTAAAACTCCCAAAGTGACACCAAGTGATGAAAAATTAATTATCATTTTCATTCAGACATTTTGAGGGGTGGGCGATATGCTAATGTTTCATGTTTACCAACCTAAAACAGCTTGGGATTCGTTTTAAAAACGACACCTTTTAATGATTCAAAGTTAACTCTTTCTTTTGAGAGAAAATAACTTTATACACAGTGTGCTTTCAGTTAAAAACTTTGCAGGATGTTCACTTAGAGCTGAGTGGTGCTTTAAATGGGGCCAGCTTATGGCATGGTGAATTATGCTATTGCAAGACTGCATGTAAAGAACTAGGTTTTGGATCTGTAGAATTCCGGCTAATCAGGGTCTGCGGGGTTACTCGATGGGTACAGACAAGTGTATTGGAGCAGGGCCAGAACTGAAGCCTGCAGGAAGGTATCTCTCCAGGAGCAGGTTTGGAGACCTCAGCTCTAGGCTAAAGGTTACGAGTTCACCACATGCAAATAAATGATGCACACACCTACACACAGGCTCTGTTGTTTCCTTTCTACCTGATGTCACCAGAGCAGTATACATTAAACACATTTCTGCCATGCTCACCTGTCAATCACCCTGTGCAGGTTTCTGATTGGCCGAGAAAAGCCAGGTACTCAGAGTGAGGTGGCACGTCTGATCAGTGAAACCCTGGAGCAGGAGCGTCAACAGGAGGTGGACGACGCGTACGAGCAGTCCACTGAAGAGGTCAGACAAACACTCTTTCCTTTAATTAGTGCTAACACATCATGCATGTAGGAAGTGCAGTGCTGGGTAGGTCATCTACAGAGTGTAGCAACATGACAAAATTACACACAATGTATTCGGATTACTTTGAACCTAATATCAGATTTTATTTGTCCCTGTGAATTTTAATTCATATATCCCAAAGACCAAGTGCATTTATTATCATTATATTTATTTTTATTTGCTTGCTTCATCACTTAGTTCTTTACCCCATGATATTTATGAAAAGAAACATGCTTTGGTTTAGTTATGATGTCTAGCAGCAGGGGCTAACTGGACTAGTCCACTAGTCGAACCTTTCCAGCTATGACCAGACTTACTTTTTTAGGCTTATTTTGGATCTTTGGTTCTCAGAAGGTTTTAATCTACAGTCACAATTACCATTGCGGTGTGAAATCCATATTCCATGGGAAATTAGTTTGAAAATGACTTGTGTGTGAGCTGTGCTTAATGCATTGCTGCGTTACTGAAACCTTTTTCTCCTGCAGCATTTCGCCAAAGTTTTCTAATTTAGCTGCGCTGGAATGCTGCACAGAAACACCGAGACTTTTTTAGCCAGAACTTCATTGTTGAATGTTCACAAATATGCAAAAATATGTAAAAATCCACCCTGCTGAATGAGGAAACAGATTCGGGAGTCTATTCAAAATCGTAGTGGGGTTAATGCTGTGTTTTTAGTACGTTAAGCTCTTGAATTTCACCAGTGGTTTATACCATTTTCATTATACTCGTGTTGCTTTAATGCATTGCTCATTTCTCAACTTTGCTCTATTTTTGGGCTGGCTGTTTCTTGTTTTGTCATGACAGGACGAGCACTACGAGGATGAGGAGGAAGGAGGAGAGGATGGCATCCTTGGTTCGAGTTTCTGCAGGAGTAATGTGGAAGTGTACGAACTGCCCGAGAGCGAGGAAATGTTCCTGCCGTCAAACATGGACGCCGCTCAACTAACTTTCAGGTTTAAAGAGGTAACAGACTTTAGGTGCTTTTCATTGCACTTATTTATAATAGAATGTTCACTAACTATGCATGTATTCTGTTTTCATTTCAGCTCCAGATAAAACACACCATTGCAGAAGCTGAAGTAGATGAACTGAAAGAGAGAGTACGGACTTCTCTCATCCGTTTCTATCAAACATACAGGTTCCAGTGTGTTTCAATTGATAAGGTTTTGTTGCTGTTTTAGCTGAGAGAGTCGTCAGAGGAGCGTATGGTGTGGGAGGCCAGGGAAGCTCAGTTAGAGAGAAGCGTTCAGGAGAACTCGGAGAGAATCGCTCAGATGGAGAAGAACTGGCTGGAGGCTCAGGCTCTCTGTAAAAGCATCAACGAACAGCTCAATGACACGCAGAGCCAATATGAAGCTCTGGATAAAAAATACTGCAAAGCTAAGAAACTGCTCAAGGACTATCAGCTGAAGTGAGTGTTTTAACTGCTTTGTGGTCATCGTGCGATGTCTTTATTGTAATAACTCTGTATATAGTCTGCGATTTGCATGAGCTCTGGTTTTTTTTTCTTTTGTTGTAACCCTTATGTTTCCACAGTATTGCATTTGTAAAAAATAATCGTTTATAGTCAACTATACAGCAAGACACTTCATTCAAAATCCACAGTTTTGGTCAGTTTTGAAATGTTGGGCTATTTTGCCTATTTTAGGAGAGAAAAACATTCAACATCCAAAATACACATTTTACAATTATTTTGTCTGTAGATTTCAGTTATAATAAATATTTAGAAATGTAGAAATTTTTCTTATGCTCTGGTCCACCTCAGCCGCATTAAACACATATTAATTTAACTTTCTATCTATATTCAGAGTGTTTTTATTCAGGATTGTCTTCATATAACATGAAGTAATAATCCTTTTTACAGTTACCTGCAACATGTTAACAAAATAAAACCAGAATTTTGTCCAGATTTGTGTTTTGGTAATGTATGCAAAATATGTGCATATTAAATGAGATAATGCATCATTTGCAGAATCGCAGAAATTAGGAAGAAACATTTTGATTGATTGCGTGTGTGTGTGTGTGTTGCAGAGAGGTGGAGTATGAGCAGAGGGAAGACGACTTACGGAAAACGTTGGAGGAGAAAGAGACCGAGTATAAAACTCAGATAGAGGATCTACAGCGCAAGGTGAGAACATACTTTAATTAGCAGAGACTGATAATTTGCTGCACAGAAGCTTTCATTGTTCTCTGATTCCTACCTATCTATCTGTCTGTGTGTGTAGCTGGGAAAGCTTGAATCTGGCGGCGGTCATCATGAGTCTCCACTGTCGGGCAGCAAGTCTGCAGATTCGGTTCTGCTGGGTGAGTTAGAGATCTCAGTGCTTCTTAATGACTGTCTAAATCTAAGCAGGATTAATTGACTTTAATATCATGCTGAGCCCAGACGTTTTAAGCTGCAATAATCAGTTGAGCTCAGTCATAGAGACTGCTACAGAGAGGAACAGAAACATGAAATAGATCCATAACTATGCCAAATAAGCATGCAATTCATTATTCACACAAATAAAATAGTTAACTTCAGGGTCCTGAATTAACTGGCTGCATTTTTTAATTGGTTATTATGCATGGGTATTCTTGTTTTAAAATGCTAGGCTGGTGTTTTTATTGGCATATTTATAAACTGAAAGAGTGATATATGTCTGAAAGAAAAAGCATCCCTGCTCCAAACATGTATCCTATTTTAATAACTGCTTGTTTAATAACCACTCTTGTTAAAACCAACAGTAGCAAACCAAATTAACCAATAAATCTTGGTCTGAAGTAAGCCAACATCTAATTTTTGAGTAGGCCTGAGAGAAAGCAGGTAGTTAAGTCTCAAGATAGTCCATAGTCAGTTGCGTGGAAACAAATAAAACACTGTTCACATAGATGCAGTAGTTCATACAATCAGAGAGCTTTCAAAGGATCTGTCAGTCAGTAAAGCCTGCATTGCTTTCCAGGAGCAGACTGGAGCGAGGTGGTTCCTGAAACAGAGCGTTTGGACACCAGCGCCCATCGTGCGAAGGCCCAGCTGGCCCAGAGATCCAAGCGGCAGCCACCGTCCCGCAGCAAACTCAAAGAGACGCTCAGCTCCCCAGTGAGAAGCACACAGGTCACTAAGAGTTCAAAAAATTAATGACTGCTGTAAAAAAAACAAAAAAAAACCAGTTCGTCAGTTTTGACCAATAGCATTGTTTTTGACCTCAGGGTGATAATGAGAGTCAGCCTGCGAGCCCTGAGTCTCCGCCACCTCGTAGGAGATCAATCCAGGAGAGTTTGTCCCTGCCGGTCGTCATATCTTCCCCTGCTAACCAGCAGAAGGAAGAAGGATCTATTACGAGCAGCAGCCAATCAGTGCAGAGGGATCCTCAAGGCCCTGCCCTCTCCTCTCCTAAAGACTCCTCCCCCTCCAGCTTCCTGCGGAATGTAAAGAAGAGAGAATCCAAAGGCAAGGGCAAAGAAGTCAAAGGTAACAAGCTGGATTCAGGATCCCACTCGAATGAAGGGAATAAACATTGTCAACGTTGAATTTAGTTGTGCTGTTTTACTTTTTGGATACATTCCACCCCCATTACAGCTGCCATGACCAATCCATGTTAGATCTGATGTTAGTCTGGGTTTGTATTTTAATGCAATGCTTGTATTTATTTAAGATGAGTCGAATGATGCAGCTGGGAAAACTAAAAGAAGATTCCCAGACTTTGGGTAAGGGCAGAATTGCACTCCTTTCTCCATAACATTTTACAGTATAACTAAATGGTTTACTTTTGTTTTGTTCTTGTTGTAAGTTCATTAAGGATTGTTGTGTTGTTTTTAATGCACTTTTTGGCTGTTCATGATAGTGGTTTAAGGAAATCAGGAGGAAAAGGGAAAAAACTAAGCAAAGAAGCTACGAGGGCATCACTGGACAGCAGGTAGACATATACACACACACACACAGAAATTTGATTTTCATGTTTTATAGACGAAATGGTTTTTATATTGTTTATAAATTGTGTATTTCCCATACCCCTTACCCATACCTCCTTCTCCTCATGTCTCTGTGTTGTGTTGTAGGGGTTCAGCTGAGTTACTGGAAGAGTCAGGGCTTCGAGTTTCCCCTTCAGAGTCTGTGACCTCCATCCCCACCTGCATGCCCTTCTCCTGGTTTGGAGACAAAGACAAAGAGCGAGACAGAGAGCCTTCGTCCTCGTCCAGCAGTCTCCCACACACCAGTGCAGACGCCAGCGAACACAACTCCAAAAACAAGGTGATATTTCTGCTTGAGGATTGATTAAAAGTAGTCCAGATCTCGTAGATCTTTAAAACAAAATGAACTGCTGTTTTGGTATAGGAACAACT
The DNA here is from genome assembly GCA_032353835.1 of Enteromius viviparus. NCBI lineage: Eukaryota > Metazoa > Chordata > Actinopteri > Cypriniformes > Cyprinidae > Enteromius > Enteromius viviparus. Next base: position 18,563,581 of record JAUCNO010001888.1, read on the forward strand.
TTATTTATAAAACACTTATCTTAAGATGTGGAATGTGAATATACAGTACATAATGTGACAATATTATCTTGTCATTTATATTACTCTTAATATTTATACCCTCTTAGGCTAAATAATATAAATATTTGGCAACTTCCACACATACTGTGTGAAAGAGTGATTAAATTAGTTCATTTTAAATGAGTTATTTCTAGCAAAAAAAAAATAAAACATTAAACGGGCACAAAACATGAACAAAAATGATCCAATTGAGATATAAGATTTGCTTAAAACTAGATCATATGCATTCTAAATTAATGTTAGTTAATAAAATAGTTCCCTTTCAGTCAGTCACTATGACGTTAAGTCATTGACTGATGTCAGGAGGCCAATTGACTCTGATCTTTGGAGAAAACCCCAATGAGAATTGGCCAGTGGCTTTTGCATGCCTAGCCACCCCCCTGTACATATGGGTACATAAGATGGCGGCGTGCAAACCACCTTTACCTTTTCTGCTTCTGACCTGAAAACATCAAAGGAGAACTAAGAAGAAAGAAGTTTTCTGCTGTGAGAAGATTCTGAGCCGGAGATCGTCCTGCAGATACAGTGGAGTCTAAAAGAGCTATGTCAGTTGCGTGCTCACAAAAGCATGTCCTCCGGGACGTCTTTTCGGCCGTGTACTTCTGGGTGCGGTGGTTTCCTCACCTGGAGTCACGGTCCGGAGGTTCATGAGGAGCTCGTCAAAGACGTGGTTGGCTCTGTAATCATTTATGAGCTCCTTCCTTCCTTCTCGCTACTCTTGATGGGAATTCCCTGGGCAGAGTGTGCGATTGCGGTGCACTTGTGCCTACAAAATGCCGCTTCCTAGACGAATCGCCTGCATCTCCGGTCCGAAGCCTGTAGGCTGTCGTAAGCACTCGCTGACAAAGCTTACAGTGTTGTGGCCTGGTCACTCCCACGCTGTGTGTGCGGCCATCCTGCAGGCACTATGACGTTACGTCATGGGCCAACACGCTTGCATAGCAGCACAAGGGTAGTTCTGACCATACGTACATTGATGCAGGAGCAGCTTATGATGACCAGCTTCGCTTTACGACCGACAGAAGTCTCAGCACGGTCCCTCGATCGGTTGATGTTTTTTTTAATTGTAATGTATTCCTGTAATGACAGCTAAATTTCCAGTATCACATGATCCTTATTCTAATATGCTGCATTTATGTGAAATATATATTTTTGGGTGATTAATGAATGGTTTGCATTCTTGCTAAATAAAAGTATGAATTTCTGTTTAAAAATCAGAAGTTTTGAACAGTGTATGTATGGACTTCTTACCTAGTGCTGAGAACAAACCTGCTCTCTGCCAAACACATGACATAGCTAAATAATAAACAACAAATATTTGGCATCCAGCTGGACTTGCTTTAGTTTGTTTGTAATTGTGAGTTGCTAAGGAAGAAGCAGCGTCGAAATATATTGGGTCGAAGCCTGCAGCCATATGGTTGTGATCTTTTATCTGACTTAAGCCAAACAGACTCGGGTCCATGTGTGAGAAAATGAGTTCATCAGCTCCAGCTGAAGCATGTTTTGTAAAGGTTTGGGACAGTGATGTCATATTATTTACCCCTTTTCCCGTACAGACAAACCTCTCCTGGTCATCTCTTTTCAGTCGCTCCTTAGATTTGGTACAGTATATTTTGTCTTATAAGCGCTGATAGAAATTTGATTTAGTGATGTAGTGAAATTCTTGCCAAATATCAAACCTTGTGTGTCGAGCTTTAGTATAGAAACACATTAGTGTGTGTGTGTGTGTTAGTTGAATGCACTAGTTGCATGATGCAGCTTCTGATTTAATTGTATTTGATTTGTACACTCACTCTTTTTCTGCAAGTGATTTTTTTCAGCCTTCAAATATACTTTTTTTTTTTTTTTTTGTTAAATCAGCATGTAGATGCATTACACTGCTTATCTGGTTTAGTCAACACAGTCTTGTGGAAATGCATAACTATTTTATGTAACTGTTCTCGTTCATATGTTTTTGTATGATGTACTTTTTGTTTTTATGGGTGGACCTCCATCCTTACTTTTTTTGTAAAAATTGAAAGTGTAAAGGTACACAAATATAATGGTTCTTAAGGGATGTGGTGGAGGGAAAAAATCGGGGTGGGTAAAAAAATTATTTCCGCCTTTCTCTTACAAAACGATTTGCGTTCTCTGGCGTAACCAGTTGAGCTCAAACTGATGGTTCTGGAACAGTGGATGCACTGGAGGCATAAAGTAAACCAAAAGTGTTTATCTGAGCTCAATTGGTTATGCCAGAGAAGACAAAAGTTTAGAAAAAAATTGTTTCCTCCTCGATTTTTATTTATTTATTTTTTTCCCACCCCAATTTTTTTCCTCCACCACGTCCCCTAAGGGGCCCTGTAATTTTGCATTAAAACTAGAAGTTTTAAGATAAAGCAATAAACTGCGCTGCTGTATGTCGGTCTGTGACGCCATTAAGGAGCATCATAACATTTATTGTTTGAATTTCCTGACAATACTAAAATATAAATGATTTGTTTAGTACAAATTCATACTAATTAAAGACCCTAACTGAAAATTTATGGTACGACTATGTGTACTGTTAACACCCAGTTACATAAACCATACATCATACAAATTCATACTCATCTCCACCTCATAAAATAGTTGCATTTTCATGTGAGAATGGGTTGGGTTTAGTATGTTGCTCTGTCTTGTACTGTTACAGTATGTTGTAGTCATCAGCTAAAAAGTAGCTGTAGTTGGTGGTCGACCAATATGAGTTATAAATACCCAATATCATGCAATATTAATAGGGCTGGTTTGACAATTTGGATTTACACTATTTTAATTGATCTTCATTTTGATGAAGCAGCAATATTTGAGTTTGACTTTGAAATTTAAACCTTTAAATAATATATAAACGTACCAACTGTATGGATGCACCATACTATCAAACTGATATCGGAATAGGCCGATATGGTTGTTTAAATGTAAAAATTGGCATCGGCTCGGTTTGAAAAAATATGCTGTTATAGCTCTGCGATAAGAGGAAAACATTAACTCACATGTGCTCAGGGTGCTAGTGATTAGATCACGTCAGCAGTGTGACTTATTCATGAAGCAAAGTTTTGTCTGACAGATGATTAGATTAGTACAGTGCATTTGCAAAATTTGAGAAAGTGCAGTACAGAATGACGTTTTCGGTGTATTAGCGAGTAAACTATAATATCACGTGCAGTGGAAGACTGCCCCGGGATGCCCTTTTTCAGAGAAAGAGAAGGGGGCGCTGTTATCCTACTTGTAATTCAGTAAAGTAAAATACCCATTAAGGCTGTGTTTCTGATTAAATAAAGCAGTAATTGAAGTCATAAAATTAGTATGTTTTGAAGGTCAGAAGCTATAGCTTACACGAAAAAAACCCACACTTGACACTTGTAAATTAAATAAATTGTATATATACTGATTTAATCATTAATGTAAAATGTTTTCATTTTTTAAATTTTAACAAATCTTTTGCTTGCATCTATAAATGTTAAACCTTAAAATAAAATGTTAATACTGCATCTGTCTAGTGGAAAATGTAGCGATATATAGTTTATTTATAGATTATTTTTAAAGCTTCAAAGTGCTGTCAAAAACCTTCATTATTGTTTATTTAATTCTAACAAATAAGTTTTTTTTATATACAAAAGAAAAATAAATATATATTTATATATTCTGCACAGAAAGAAAAGGAAATATATCGGTATCGGCCAAAATGAGTTCAAAAATATCGGCATATCGGATATCAGCAAAATTCCACCATCATGCATCCCTAACCATCTTACATGCCTTACTGTAAACCTTAGCGCTTTTAGAACGTTTTGCTTGAGAGATTGTATTCCTTAAGGGAATAGTTCAGCCAAAAATGAATTTTTGTCATCATTTACTCACCCTCATGTTGTTTCAAGCCAGTATAAGTTTCTTTCTTATGTTGAACATGGAAAGAAGATATTTTTGAGAATGAAACTGTTGTTGGTCCCCATCGACTTTCATAGTATTTTTCCCCTAATTTGGAAGTCAGTGTTCAACATAAGAATGAAACTCGTACAGATTTGAAACAACCTTAGGGCGAGTAAATGATGACACTTTGTTTTATTTTTTGATGAACTATTATTTTAAATTCACATGTACTGTAGCTGATGCTGTTTATAACCGGATGAATCAGGATCAAAATCGGATTGAATCAAGAGCTTATGATTCAGAGTCAAACTGATTCATCAAATCTGTGTCAATAATTTAAATAACGAATATTTCGTATACCTCAAAATATGTGAAAACTACCTGCAGCAGATTTTCCCCAAATGTTTACTGATCAATCGGTCTGGTCAGTGTATCGATCATTCTGCAGCACTGTTGATGATGTTACACTCGCTGAAGCTCATTCTTCTGGTTTAAAGAGCTGAAGCTCCCCCGATCCTTGTGTTTGGATAACAAATCCTGCTCTCTGTGCCCGTTCCAGAGTTTGTCAGTGCTAGATGATTCAAACCCCAGCAGTCCTGCTTCTGATTTTTCTGGGCTGGTGGTGGAGCCCAACCTGTCAGGCCGCTCTCATACATTAACCTTCTCCTCCAGCGAGGTGAGTGCAGATCAGACACGACTCTCACCACCGGTCATTTGCATGCATTTCCAGCCATAAACGTGTCGTCTGGAAGGTCAAGTATTGTCTTGTGTCTCTTTGCTTGTGACGTTCCTGTATTGTAGTTATTTTTAGTGTGAAGCATGTATGCGTGTGCTGATGGTGCTCCCGGTTTGTTTTCACGTAGAGATGCATGTTTTTGCATGACTCATGGATCAGATGCATGCTTTGAGTTCACTCCATGTTCTGTGCACAAAAATCACCCCACATCCATTCACATGTTCTCTGCTGTAACTAAATAGCAGGTGCGTTAAATGGCTGATGTGTGTGTTTTAGATGTTGGATGAGGAGCCTTGTTCTGGAGGGAAGGAGTATCACTGGCAGAACCGTCCTGTCTCTGATTGGACGTCCCAGCAGGTGTGTCATTGGCTGATGGGTATGAACATGGATCAGTTCACACCTGAGTTCAGCACACAGGCCATCGATGGACAGCAGCTCCTCAGCCTGGACAGTGACAGACTGAAGGTGAGCAGGACTATATATAAATTATAATAAAGAACTGATAATAAAGTTGTTCGGTGATAGCGCAGTAAAGTTTCCAGGTTTTAACAATTACATATAAATTACTCATGTTTATTAAAGGGTCACAACACCCCCCTGTTTCAGGAGTGCTTTTTCACACGTCTGGTTTGAAAAACTTTCTGAAAAGGGGCGTTGTTCACTGGGGGTAAGGGGTGGAGGTAGAGTGTGGAGACAAGGCGGAGACTGCTTCAAAGGGGGAGTGACAATAAGTGACAGCGTCACAGAGAGCAGCAT
>JAUCNO010001888.1:18572955-18590935 GCA_032353835.1 Enteromius viviparus
TTTGTTCAACCCCTTGAATTAAACCTTAAAGTCTGCACTTCAATTCCATTGTAGCTGTTTCATTTCAAATCCAATGTAGTGGCATGCAGAGCCCAAATCATGATGAATGTGTCACTGTCCAAATATTTTTGGGCCTAACTGTACATTCATTATTTCATGCCAGCGCACAGTGCATTAAAGGGTTAGTTCACCCAAAAATGAAAAGTAGTCTTTAACCTTCAAAGCAGTACTATGTGTATGTGACTTTCTTCTTCCAGACGAATCCCGTCAGTTATTTTAAACACACTTTATCATTGCAGTAGGCGAGTGTTTTCCTTTAACAGCAAATTTAAAGAGCTCATATGATGTCACTAAAAAGAACATTATTTTGTGTATTTGGTATAATGCAATGTGTTTATATGGTTTAAGGTGCAAAAAACTCATTAGTTTCCACATCACTACATTATTTTTCCTCCTCTAAGCCCCGCCTCCTGAAACGGGTCAAATTGTAAAAAGTGAGGTGCGCTCTGATTGGCCAGCTATCCAGTGCACTGTGATTGGCCGAATACCGTAAGCATGTGGTGAAATGTTACGCCTCTTAACATATCGTGATGCCGCATCCCGGCGCTTTGACACTGAAACAATAAAACGTATTACAAACGAGGCATTTGTTGATCCAGTGGAGACATAATTACTGATTATCATGACTTAGTACTGTCTTTTTATGTGTTGTTGCATCACGCATTGTAAAAGTAACACCATGTCTGTATTTGTGATTGGAGAAACAAGAAGCCCTAACGTTACCCTTCACTGCTCAAAGCGCCTCTTTGTAAGCAGCAGGTTATTTTAATAAGAACTTGTAACTTACTTTAAGGTTGTCGTCAGCAGCAGACTGTTCTTGCCTCTCTTTCTAGTCTCTGTGCACCGCCAGCATAGACTGCTCTGTCAGCTTCAGGAATCAGTCCTCCGTAAATGTGCTAAACACACTCCAATATTTGTGTTCACAACTTAACCCTGATTTCTAGATGTGTCCTCTCTTAGAAGCACAAACAAAGTAGTTTCACTTTCACAACGACACACAGTGCGTCCAGCAACCGGCAGAAAAACTACAGCAAGAATACTAGCTCTGCCTTCTTTCCTTGAGTAAACAATTGGGCAGTGTTTGAAAATAAACCCACTCTGTGATGTAGAAAAGTGGGGGCGTGTTTAAAGCTGTTTTAGGGGGATGTTTTTAAACTTTTATAAAGAATATCTCTTTGGTTTTGAAACGTTAATCTTTTCAACTTCAGGATGTTATTTATGCACGAACAGCTTGTAACACTCCAAAGAGACAGGACAACTTCAAATCACACCCTATAACCGCTGTGATATAACATTTTCAACAGTTTAAGGGTTTGAAATCCATTCATGCACGGTTGCTCTCTGCAGTATATCTCATCCAGTTACATCCCTGCCATTGTTTTCTGTGTGTTGGTGAATGTAGCGCCGCCTCATGAGCTGACAGAAGAGGAGAAGCTGCAGATTCTGCACTCGGAGGAGTTCATGGATTTTTTCGATCACAGCACACGGATCGTGGAGCGTGCTCTGTCCGAACACGTGGATGTTTTCTTCGACTACAGTGGCCGTGACATGGAGGAGAAGGAAGGGTAACAGTCTGCCCAACTCACCTCAACTAAACCACAAACCAGCTCAAGTGCACTGTTTAATGTGAGATTCTGTGTGTGTGTGTGTGTGTGTGTGTGTGTGTGTGTATCTAGTGAGATGCAGGCTGGGGCCAAGCTGTCTCTAAACAGGAAGTTTGTTGATGATCGCTGGTCCAAACAGCGAGTGGTGACCTGTCTGGATTGGTCCCCACAGGTACGTGACTGTGTCAAAACTTTAAGTAATATACTGTGTGTGTATCTAAAGGGTTCAACGATACGCATAGCATGTATTGAACGGTTAATTGAATTATCCATTGGAGTAAGCAGAGCACACGCGTGTCATTTGGAATGCACTTGTCAAAGGGAGAGGTGTCATTTCCTCATTATCAGTTTCCGCAGTGTTACGTGTGCCTCTGTAGATTCATTGGCATGAAAAAATATTCCTTTTATATAAAATTTTTTTTTTATAAATATTATTGTTCCAAAAAACAAACATTTTATTTTATAAAAAATAATGCTAACAACAATAAAAAATACATTTATGACATTAAAACAGTGATATTTGTTGACGAACTTCCCAGCTGCGGACTGGGGAATGAGGAAATGACATCACTCCCTTTGACAAGTGCGTTGCAAAAGACTGAATAATGACATGCACATGCATAAGGGGTAAGGATGATTTGGGATTTGATTTGACACTTTGATTTGGGAAAAGCCTGTGAACCTGTTGACACACAGTAGGAGATGCACAGTATGCATATCTTTACATTAAGGGTGTATTATTACACACTCAATGTTTTTTTATTTATGTACAAAATTGTAAAATTGCTGTCCTGAAATTCTGAAAATGTTTTAGAATGACATCTGTAAGATCCTGGCTGGAGTAATTATGCTGAAAATTATATCTATATCTCTATAGCTCTCTCTCTATGCATCTATATACTGTATGTGTCAAAAGATCAGTATGACTTGCAAGATCAGTGTGTGTTTTTAAGAAATCTCTTATGCTCAAAGCGGATTTAAACCTGTTTAACCCTGTTCACATTTCACTAGATATTCAAAAGCATTGCTACCCATCTGCTTATTGATGATAGTAATTGTAACTGACCCTTTAACAGCAAATGCTGTTATTAAAAATTAAGATATTTTTCTACTGCTGTATCAGACAGAAGCTCACACAGATGATGTCATGGAGTCTCTGTGTCTAGTTTGTTGTAATAGATCTTGAGTATAAATCCACTGAAACACACTGCACCTCATGTGTGTCCACAGCACAAACAGATGTGTGTGATCTGAGAGAGAGCACAAAACACACTGAAACAATGCTGTCAATGTGAGTTTACATGAGAAATCTCCTGCCGTCGTGCATTTCCTCAAGCAATTAGTGGCTCAACAGATGCTTCATGACGTTGTTTTTAACTGTCCCTGCATATAAGAAAGTATATAAATTACCAAATGAATTGCACACATAGTATTAGCAGTATTTAAAATCCCTTTTGTAAAAGTGGTTTGCAAAACTCTTTACTAAATGCTATTCAAATGTTTCTGTATTGCTGTATAGAAAATAACAGCTTACAGTGGGTTACAGCATGTAATGACGTCATGTCATTTACCAAAAATGTTATCATGTAGTCACCAACATGTCATTTCAAATATAGTGTATAAGACTTACGTTTCAGTCTGAATGTAGCACAGGAGTTGTCTTTTACATCCCCAGAATTTTCTTGATAGTTATTCCAGAAGGAGAGTATAGTTCCTAGTTATATCAGTCGAGAAGATCACAACTTTTTCCATCAGTACACAGTGTAACTATAGAAGAGTCAAGCTTTAAATAGGAAACATATTAAAACTCTTTGGTCATTTTTGAGCATGATGCTAACAGTGTAATCCGATTCAATGATCTATGCTAAGCTACAGCTAAAAGCGCTACTGCTAGACTCGGAGATCAGCTGAATGACTTAGAAAACAGTAAAACTCAACTGTTTAACTCTTTTAGTATTACCATTATATCATATACAAATATATATTTATGTTTCTTAAATATATACATTCATGTGTGTTTATTTATATTTGCATAATAAATATACAAAGTACACACACACCTTTATTTTGGATGCGATTTAAAATATATTTATGTGACCCTGGACAACAAAATCAGTCATAAGTGTTAATTTTCCGAAATTGAGATTTATACATGACCTGAAAGCTGAACAAATAAGCTTTTCATTGATGTATGATTTAGGTGGAGAGGGCAATATTTGACCGGGATACAGCTATATGAAAATCTGGAATCTGAGGGAGCAGAAAAATCTAAAGGCTGAGAAAATCACCTTTAAAAGTTGTCCAAATGAAGATCTTATCAATGCATATTACTAATCAAAAATGAAGTTTTAATATATTGCCTAAATATCTTCATGGAACTTGATCTTTACTAACTATCCTAAGGACTTTTGGCAAAAAGAAAAATCAATAATTTTGACCCATACAATGTATTTTTGGCTATTGCTTCAAATATACCCCAGCGTCCCAATTACAGTTTTTCTATTAAGATTTTTCCCCCCCATGCATATTTGTAACAATTAGTCCCAAAATAAATGAATGAATGAGCACACACACACACACACACACACACACACACACACACACACACACACACACATACATACTGTAGATGTACAAGTGGATGCTTGTCGGACAGAAAAGGCTGTAAGCAGAAGTTTTTCTTATGTATAAAGTCTAGTACTTGACCTCTAAACATGTGTTTACAGTATCCAGAGTTGCTGGTCGCCTCTTATAACAATAATGAGGAAGCCCCTCATGAGCCTGATGGAGTGGCTTTGGTCTGGAACATGAAATACAAGAAGACCACACCGGAGTATGTCTTCCACTGTCAGGTACACACACACACCTGCCTTCAATCAGCAACCACTGACTTCTCACTCCTCCCTGTACACACACCTCCTGAAAGCCATCCCACGTAACATGATTGTCATATACAAACACCTCCACACCAGCCTGAGATCTCACGGGTGGGCTGCAGCCGGATTTCCTTCCGTCTCCCTCTCATTCCCCTGCACACTGTGAGTTCACTCTACTGGCATTCAAACACACACACTTCTGATACCTTAAAGGAATAGTTTCAAATCTCTTGTCATCACAAAGCCATGACTTTTTTTCTTGCATGGATTACTAAAGAAGAGGTTTTGAAGCTTCTCTTTTTCATACAGTAAAAGCAAATATGGTCATATCTGTAAAAGTTCATTGCATAAAGAAAAAACAGCACTGAACAGTGTATATCTCTGTTTGTGTTCCATGTAAGAATGAATAACATACAGCTTTGCAACGACATTATCTGAGGGAGTTAAATGATAATAAAATCTTTGTTTATGATACTGTTGCACATGCATATTCATTCACAAACTCAGGTTTATATGATTTTGTTAGAGATCTGTAAACATAGAGCCAACAACACTTTCTTATATTCAGTGCAGAATAATCTGTGTGAGTTTCTTTGTTCTGCCGAACAGAAAGTACAATGTTTTGAAGAATTTTTGTAACTCTGCTGTTCCATAGTATTTTTTTCCTACTATGGAAGTCAATGGTGACCCAAAACAGCCTGGTTACAGAATTTCTTCAAAATATCTTCCTTTGTGTTTGAGTAGGATTTTTTTTGTTTTGCCAATCAGCTCAGTGGTGAGTAAGTGATGACAGAATTTTCCTTTAAGCTTCTTAAACATAATTATAATTATAAAAAATTATAATTTTCAAACCATGTTAATTTTTATTTATTTATTTATTTATTTATTTTAAAGGAGAGATTTGTTTCAATTTCACATTACACATGCAGGAAAGCTAGTGTGATCCAATAAAAAAATATATTATGAAAAATTATATATATATATATTTATATATATAAATTTATTAATTCATTTATTTTTTCTTGGAATCTTATGTAAATATATAATTAGATTAAAATTATAAGAGCATATAAAATGAGAATTTACTGTATAAACCATTTGACTTCAGTTGATCTAAAATAGAGATGGTCATCAGACTCAACCCCACAGATGTTTAATCCTTCCAGCCGTTATGCTGCATTACAATCAGTACAGAAGCAAATTGTAGCATTTCTTTTGGATGTTTTTCACTGATGAATTGTGTATGCGATGACTGTTGGCTGTGTTTGGCCTGAGGTGATCTGCTGTGGACGGTTTGAGCAGAACCACATGTTCCACCCGCAGCAACGGATGCTAAACACACACACACACACACACACACACACACGTGGAAACTCCAGCAGTGTTCACAAACAGTCGAAGAGGTGTGAAGTTGTTACTTTTTCCATCTTTTTGCTGAGTGTGTTGGGGCTGGTTAACTCTTTGAGGAAAGTGTGAGTTCAGCTTATTAACAGTAAAGTAAAAGTCATCAGCGTCATTAGTTGTTGGTGTAAAAATTTAAGCTCCCTTAAAATTCAATGAGTGTTTTGAGGCGTCATGGAATTTTAGAGTCACGTCAAACAGATACAAGATGCGCTTCAGATGCTTTTATAATGCAGCTTTACTCAGAAACTACTTTTAAAAACAAGAAGGGACAGGAACTACTGATTAAATATCAGCAGAACCGCTGAGGAGCAGCACAGAGAAGTAGCTGATCAAAATTCACTTACCTCATTCTCAAGTGGTAAAAAATATATGAGATTAACAAAAAAATTTTAGTAAAGCCCTCAAAGTTTTATGTTTATATTTTATATATATATATTTAGATTCTATGCAGTTTATTATCAGATGTCATTTCATCCAAACTCATAAGGCTTTAATTTAAAGTTCAAGCTTTTGAAGTTCAAGTTGCTTTATTGTCATGCCATTTGTGTTTTATATTATCTTATTTTTATAATCATTTATTTTGTGTATTTGAGTATTTGTCATTTATCTACAAACACAATTTAAGATGTTTTAACATAACCTGACAGATTTTTCTCCCTCCATTGAAACATTCCACTAAAACTTTCATACTTAAAATTCATAAAGTGATTGGTAAAGAGATCTTAATGCCAAAGCTCAAATATATTTTCTTGATGTGCAAGGGGTCGAATATGTTTGAATATAAAGTAACTCTATCTCTTCAGAAGATTTTTTTAAATTTTTTTAAGCATTTGAACTTAAGCAGCAAAAACCCCTCACGTTTCATTAAAATGATCTTGGTGTTTTGCAGATGAATGAAAATGAACAGTTAAACGACATGGGGGTGCATCATTCATGACAAAAATGCCATTTTTGTAACCCTTAGTAAAAAAGTAATACATTTAAAATTAGCTTATTTCATACTATTATATTTAAAATCTATAAACCTAACTACTGACGTGTCGCTCAAGATTTACTGATTAAATACATTTAATTAATCTCTATTAGGATAGGATGCTACTTGTTCACAATGCACATTTCTAAAAGTTAAGCTTAAAAATTTTTTTTAATGTAACTATTGATGATGATTATATGATCTTTGAGTAATTTTGGTGTATCTAAGGCATATTTGCATTAGTTTAGCACAATCAAATACACTTCAGTATACCTTTAGTTCAGCACTACTTCCACACAATTAAAGCGTATTAAGTACAAAATTACCCAGCTTAACAGTTTGGTATGTTAAGACTTCATTTGCATGGTATGTTTATGAAGTACATTAATATATAAATGTATTTGTAGAAAACTTGGCATGAAATATATGTATTTCAACTGCATTTTAGCATATTAATTTTTCACCAGGGTAAAAATATGCATTCTGAACAAGAACCAGCAGAGGCTAAAACGTGGACTGTAACATTATCTGTGGTGGTTCTCGAACACTGATTATACAGGTGCAGCTGGTAAACCGGACTTGTCCAGTAGGATTGAAGGTGTGTAATTATATCTGTCTCTCTCACTCCTCTAGTCTGCTGTCATGTCTGCAGCGTTTGCAAAGTTTCATCCTAACCTGGTTGTGGGTGGCACTTACTCAGGACAGATCGTCCTGTGGGACAACAGAAGTAACAGACGCACTCCTGTCCAGAGAACGCCTCTGTCTGCTGCGGCCCACACGGTACGTGACGCTCACACATGGAGATGAGGCAAAGAAGCCGGAGATAATAATATCATTGTTATTATGGAGTCTTAAATCTAAATATTGCACTTTTTAACCTTACATTTCTGTTTTTCCATGCAGCATCCAGTGTACTGTGTTAATGTGGTTGGCACACAAAATGCTCATAACCTCATCAGCATCTCCACTGATGGAAAGATGTGCTCCTGGAGTCTGGACATGCTGTCTCAACCACAGGTGCTCACAATCCCCTTCAAATACACGCTCATGCTTTCAGAGTCTGAATATCACGCACCCAGTAAAAACACTGAATGTTGTGTACCAATCTTGTTGGCATCAGAAGCATATAAAAGGCCCAGTGAGGAGCACGACCACTTCCATGCTGCTCACCCTCGAGTTTCCAAAAACACTGGCCAAACCGCAGTCTCAGATGTTAATGATTGGTGAATTTACATTGCGCATGTCTAATCTGCGGAAGAGGACGTTGGCTGTGGTGTTAATGATGTGTGTGTCTGTGTGTGTGTGTGTGAACAGGACAGTATGGAGCTTGTGTTTAAGCAGTCTAAATCAGTTGCGGTCACCTCCATGTCCTTCCCTCTGGGTGACGTTAATAACTTTGTGGTGGGAAGTGAGGATGGATCGGTCTACACAGCCTGTCGTCATGGCAGGTAACACACACGCACAACACACGTATAATGTTAATGCAGAATTTTAGAAGTAAAGCTGGATATTGTGTATGTCATATATTCAGTTCATTAGTACTATTACAAAAAGTATTAGGAGCAATTCTCACTAGTTGCTTATTAGCATACCTAACTGTGTATTAGTACTTATGAAGCACATATTGTAAAGTTACATAAAGTTAATAATGACAATTGAACCTTAAAACAAAGTGTCACTTAACCTGTTTCACCTTGTGTACGTGTTATATTTATTAAAATGATATAATTAGTTTTTATCATATTTAAAATCATATTTTACATGTAGAAATATGCACTTGTCTTTTTATTTATTAATATATAGCAATATTATTCAATATAGGATTTATTTGAATAACTAATAGTTTTATTGATCTTGCTTTACAATGCGATGTTGCTTCTGAAGATTCAGTTTTGCTATCAAAGGTATAAATAACTTTTTAATAAAGGAAAACAGTTTCTTTAAATTGTAGTAATATTTCACAAAAAATTTTAATGTTTTGATCAAATAAACGCATCCTTGGTGAGAATAAGATACTTCATTACACAGACTCCAAACGTTTGAGCGTGGTGTTGAAATGTATTTAATTGTAAGTAAATGGTTAATAAATAGGTAATTAGGAAATGTATATTGATTTGTATTAATAATAGTAAGTGTATGGTGTCTTCTGTGAGTGTAGAGCTTGAAACAGTTAAACTGTCATATATGTTGCCTCTTGAATATCCTGAAAGTTCAGACGCAAGTTTTCATATCAAAAAATATGAAAAGCTGTTTGTTTTTATGAATGGGATGTAGTTGGGGTGTTTATGTGTGCAGTAATGAGCTGAGAGAGCAAATGTTTCCTCTTCATTGGTGTCGCTGTGATTATCTGATCCTCTACACACACACACACACACACACACACGGCTGTTTAGCTCTCACAGTAATGAGCTCACACACACTCAGTGGTGTGTTATAGTTGATGTGAAGTGTTAACTGACTGATGGAAACATGCTGAGATGCTGATAATTAAACCTCTGCCGTTCTCTCTGTGTGTGTGTGTGTGTGCGTGTATGTGTGTGTGTGTGTGAGCAGTCGGGCAGGTATCAGTGAGATGTTTGAGGGGCATCATGGTCCAATTACAGGCATTCACTGTCACACAGCAGCAGGACCCGTCGATTTCTCCCATCTCTTCCTGACCGCCTCGTTTGATTGGACCGTTAAACTCTGGAGCACCAAGGTGGCGAAGCATTCATAAACACTTGTTACATAACACTTGTTCTGAGTCTCTGGGCTGACTGTTCTCTGCTCTCTCTGCTGTAGAATAACAAGCCGCTGTACTCGTTTGAGGACAACTCTGATTATGTTTATGACGTCATGTGGTCTCCGGTTCATCCCGCTCTCTTTGCCTGTGTGGACGGACTCGGACGCATCGACCTGTGGAACCTCAACAATGACACAGAGGTCAAGCATTCAATATTAGCCAAGAAATTATGCACACATTGAGTGACGTATTTAATAATCCAGTTTCAAAATCAACTTTTATCCACTACACTGAGAACCAGACCAAAACATTTTCAGCCTGTTTAAAATAAAACTCATTTGCACAGAAAAGCTGTGAAGTTACGGCGCTTTAGGATTCAACAAGCTTGATGCTATGAATAGTGTTAAACATTTAGAATGTTTTTAAGGATTCCAAATAAATGCTGTTCTTTTAAAGGTTTAATTCATCAAGGAATATAACATTGATGATGATAATTATTTCTGAATTAATTTGATAAGAAGAAATAAATTACATTTTGAAATGGATTCAAATAGAAAACCATTATTTTGAATGCAGTTAAATTATTGCATTTAAATTAAATATAATTTTTTAGAATTGTATTTACAATATTAATCAAATAAAGACTTCATTAATTAACATTTGAAAGGACGCATTTGAGTCAAACTAAACAAATCTTGTCCACCTGAAACTCTTTTGGATTGGATAATTACTATGACTATTTGTAAACCAGGACCTAAAAGCTGTAAGGGGCAGTTTTTTTTTTTTGTAGTTATACATCATCTAGAAGCTGAATATATAATATTTCCATGTATTTATGGACTTAAAGATACTTGGCTAAAATACAGCCAGATGGAATCTGAGCGTTCAAAACAAAACGAAATATTGAGAAAATCGCATCTAAAATTGTCCAAATGAAGTACTTAGCAATGCATATTACTAATCAAGAATTATGTTTTGATATTTACAATTGTGTATGTATACATTGAACATAATATTTGACATTAAAGATAAATGGAACATTTCGACTTATAAAATATATTGTTGATAATTGCTACAAATATACCCGAGCTACTGGTTGACTAAGTCACAGTAAGCTTACTGTATGTGTTTTACTACTTATGTTTTACTCACTGACAGTTTGAGTCCATATGACAATAAGACATCAGTGTTTGTTCTTTCTGCTATACAAGAAAGCCAGTATATGAAAAAATGTTTTAGCCTTGTCCTGTGTGTACTTTAACAGTTACTTTCAAACATCAGCATGGTTGTAATGAAACCCCTTCTTCTGTATGCTACACAACATCTTTGTGACAAAATATATGATGTGGATATATCACATATTGACTAAACAAAGGGGTCAAATTTCATCGCTATGAATGGACAGAGTAAATTTAACCTGTGTGTGTGTGTGTGTGTGTGTGCAGGTGCCCACTGCCAGCATGTCGGTGGAAGGCAGTCCGGCACTGAACAGACTGCGCTGGTCTCAGTCGGGCAGAGAGATCGCTGTGGGTGACTCAGAGGGACAGATCCACATTTATGATGTCGGCGAGGTGAGACTTTAGAGTTTACTTTAAGGATTAGTTCACCCAAAAATGAAATTTGCCATCTATTAATCACCTTTATGTCATTCCAAACCTTTAATAGGAATGTAATTATGCGCACAAGTATATCACATACAAAGCCAATGAAAAGATGCTATATGTTTGATGCATTCCAAGAGCCCTCTAACACTTCCATAGACGGCAAAGATCAGAATTAAATTAAATAATTAAAGACAGAATTTTTTATTTTTAGGTGAACTATCCCTTTAAGACGCATCACAGATGGCTACACAGTAACACCTTTCTCCCTCGCTCCTGTTCTGTCACTGAGACAGTCGTGTAAAAAGCCCACTCTGCGCCTCTAAAGATGACATGCACTACAATTACATGTCTTTCAGAGAGGGGCCCTAACAGCACAGCCCTTCAGGGGCCACAGAGGGCCTCTGTCACTCAGCAAATAAGGTAGAAGAGCGAGATGGATGATTGTTAGGCAGGGGTCAGTTCACTCTGACAGTCTCAAAGTAGTTTGATCATCTGCTGTGTGGCCACAACAGACTTTACCTCTTTACCAAACGCTCTGTATTGTTTCTCTCTCTGCTCCACAGCAAATTGCAGTCCCCCGAAGCGACGAATGGACCCGCTTCGTGCGGACGCTGGCGGAGATCCACGAGAACCGCGACGACGCAGAGGAACTGGCCGCTCAACGCCTCGCCGCTTGACCGTCATCAAACCAGCAGATTTCAGAAAGCTCTTATCACGTCTCTCTTTGGAAATGAAATTATCTCTGTGTGCAAACCTTTGATTCTGCCTTTTTGGAATAAAAATGTGAAACATTGACCATAGGTGTGAGGCCCATGACCTTAAGCCTTAATATTTGCATGCAAAAAACAAAACCATAATGAATGTTTCTGAGCGTGCTAAACTCTCAGCTTATTATGCATAGCCAAATATGAAGGTACATTGGATCCCCAGAATTAAAAAAACAATTTTTGCATGAAGAAAGTGAAGCTGTTTTGTATTATTTTTTTATGACAGTTGAGCACATTTTTAAGTAAAAATACAAATAAAAACGTTTAAAGGAATAAATTTGCTGCCTCAAATTTTGTATTACAGGTTTTAAGTGTAATACTGTAAAATAGAATTGGGTTGAGGTTATGTGCTAGATGATGTCATAAAATAGGCTTCATTTTCTTTCACATGTAATTGTTTTCTTTTTCCTTTTGATTTTGGGGTGAAATTGTTTTTTGAGAGGTTACGCTAACATCTGTACTTTTCTCAATACTGGTGAACTCTTGTATCATTTTTTTACTTGATCACAGAGAATTGTTGAGATCTACCTCCTTCAGATCTTGTCAGTGGGTCATATTCAGCATCATGAATAGTGTTTAGTGAGTCTAGCCGTGGACCAAATGCTGGAATAATTTTTGATCTTGTTCCTCTTCACCTCAGCAGAGGCACAATCGGATATTTGTGATTCATATCAGTATAGCTGGTTCGTTTTTACCATTACTATCTAAACTGTTAAAAGTGTCTCCCTCAGAGATCAAGGTCTTCCTCTTCCAGCGTTCACACCTGTTTATAACGCTAACAGTAACTTCTGCAGAACCTCTTTGAATGTCTGAATGCATTTTCTAAGCCAAATCTCTTGTGATTTACCTCCAATCTGTTTCAAGTCATCCTGTAGTCTTTCCTGTAGTATTTTGAAAGGAGAAAGTAGGTTTGCAAAGATTTAAAAATTTTGCTTCCAGCTGTTACCAACAGTATTTCTCATCTTTAATGGAATGTCCAATAAATTCTGCATTTGAAATGTAACAATTGTAATTTATTTCAATAAATGACAATACAATAATCAAATGCATTTAAACCAAATATCCTAAGTCTGTTTGTGTGTGTTTTTTTTTCTTTTTAACACATTTGTATTTCCTGTTAGATCCCATGTTTCCATAATCAGCCATAATTTAAAAAATACTTTGGCCTTAATGTTTTCTTAATACTTTATAATAGTAATAGATTCAGCTCTGCTTCAAGTTGCATTTGAGATATATTCTGATGAAAACAGCCATTTTAAATTGGAATATTTCACAATGTTACTGTATTTCAAAATCAAATAAATGTTGGAGCATATACCAACTTGTAGAAAGACTGACACTGAGGCAACACATCTGATAGCATCCAATATATAGTCTGAATATACAGCTCACTTCAAATGTCCAGCAGAACAACATATTGGAGGTGTTGTGCTCCAAGGCGAACGTTAAAGTCTCTTCAGAAGGTCACTAGCAGACTGTGGGGATGATCTGAAAACACCTGAAGAAACAAGAGCCGGGCTACCAGCAATTAGAGGAGTCCTATAGCTGTGAAACCTCTCATTTTGCCATAGTGAGACATATCTGCTGTGTTTGTTGCTCCTCTCACGTCCACAGAGCTCTGAAGCAGTCAATCACACCGATGTTCATTTTCCCGCTCGCACAGGTTTGATGACATCAGCAGGGGTCACCGGCGAGCGGGAACACCTATACAACAAATCTATTACAATGCAAAGAAGCTCTGCCATAATGCTGCAGAAGAACCTCATCCTGCTATGCATAATTCAAAAAGGGCGTATAACCCTGACAGCAATTTAAAAAAAGGTGAGCTGCAATCCGAATGTACTTTTTCATGCATTCATGTTTAGATATGGCCTAGAATGGAATATCTATGAGACATTATCTGACACAATATTTATCTAGTTGTATGTAGCCATATAGATGAAGGTCATTTTCACGTGCATACTTACTGCTGATATTCTATCGAGTGATACCAGCTTAAGTTAATCAGCTATATATTTGAGCATTCCACTTTAATGCTTGGTAGCAACAAATGACTAGGTTGTATTTGATTCTTTTCATCTAGTGCAACTGAAAACTGATATAGGTTGAGAACTACTATGCATATTTAGAAATAAGTGTCCCTTTATTGTGATGCCATCCCAGCAAAACAAAATCTGTAAAATTTACGGTAAAAAAACGGCAACTGTGGTTGCCAGAATAAAACCGTAAAAAATACGGTAACAATATTTTTTGTTTTACGGTTAAATTTACAGTTTAATATCGTAATTTCTAATAATAAACTGTAATAACTGATATAATGTTAATATACCGACCTATTAAAGTAATGAAATCTATTGTGTACCTTTGAAACACAATGATAACTACCAAATGCAGGTGATGATGAGAATGTCACATGATGAACCAAGGCCCATCACAAATAGCTTTTAAATAATAACATATATAGAAGGTGCTCAGCGTCATTGACACACTAAAGACCATCATGGTAAGAATTATTAAACTAAAATGTTCAATAAACATGAATTTAACCACATTACATGTAACACAACCATAATAAACATAACAGATAAAAAAAACTAATAAAAAACAGTTATTTCAAAGCAAAAAAAACAAATTCAAACAAAATTTAATATGCAATGCAGGGAATTCTGGGAATGTCAGTTTACAGTGTTTCCCAGTAAATTTACAGTTTTTTACCGTTAAAATCACTGTCTTTTTTTAAAGTGCACAACAACGCTGAAAAAACGTTGTGAAAAGGTTGTGATGACATTTTTTTACTACATATTTAATACGACAAGTGTCAGGGTTTTTAAACGTTATAAATACGTTTTTTTTACTTTTTTACAGTTAACTTCCTCCGCTCCAGTTTAAATATAACTTCTGTGTTTAACGTGTATGCCAGTTAAAAACACAGCATTTACATAAATACACATAGAAGTAAAACATTGCTACAAATTATAAGAATGTCTGATTAAATGTTCTGAAATTGATAACTTATTGGATAGAAGCCCTGACATAATATAAAATAAATGAGCATTTTGGTACTGTCATGACGTTTTTTAAATAATAAATATTTTTTAAAAACATTCACCCATCATTCCTTTCATTTCAGTGTAATGCTTTACATTAATCAGTTTGCTCATTATGACTATTTAAAACAACAATATAAGTAGCCTATTATTAGATTTGAATATGCCAATTAAATGAGC
Organism: Enteromius viviparus; assembly: GCA_032353835.1. Lineage (NCBI taxonomy): Eukaryota > Metazoa > Chordata > Actinopteri > Cypriniformes > Cyprinidae > Enteromius > Enteromius viviparus. The sequence continues at coordinate 18,588,193 of JAUCNO010001888.1, forward strand.
AGAGACAACTGAAAATAAGCATTCACATATTACTTTTAGGCCCATTTGATAAGCTGGCTAAATTAGACTACTGCCATTTAAAAAAAAAAAAAAAAAAAACCTTTTTAAAGCGTTATTAAAACGTTGTACTATAACATTACCTAATTGCAACCAAAATACAATGTTGTGAAAAGTTGTGAACGTTGTGTGTTTGCTGGGATGTTGTTTATTGTGTAATGCAACATTTTTAAAATGCAGAATGTTTATTTAAAACATTTCTTATTCAAAGAGTATTTTTCCACTCTAGTCCGAAAAGAGGTACTACTGTAATCTTTGTACACACACCTGTTGAAATCAACCCTGTCTGTCTGTAGTCTCATGCAGGGAAACTCCAGACTTGCTTTGGAAATCCCTGTAATGATCTTTGTCCAGAAGTTCCCATATGTTTTCAGTTCTGCTGAATTCTTTTTTATGAACACATTAATTCCCGAAACCTCATGTCTGGTCATCTGCGAATGCTAATGCAAGCCAGCCCTCTGATTCACATGAAGACAACACCCAAAACAGACAATCTAGAATCACAGTGCTGAACTGGTTTTAAAGTATTATGTTTGAGACGGCACAGCTGATCCAGGAACAGCACCGAGAGGCTTTATGAGGCTGATTGTAAGAGGGCGGTGGAATAAGCCTGTGGTTAGACTCAAAATGAAGCCAAACCACAGCAGTATAAGTCAAGCAGAGAGAGAAAGAGGCCGGCCACAAACACATACATGCACACACTGACAAACATACGGGCAGAATAACACTGATGCCCACAAACACAACTCTACTTCCTTTACTAAATCACAATGTGAAAGGCACATATTTGAACTTTTTTGAGTATTTTAACAAGGACATTTTATTAAAATATACATACCCTAAAAGTACTCATTGTACTCGCAGATAGTATAATATTAATGATGTCAAAGTTTACTTAAAGAGAGTACACATGCATTACCACACTTGAATGCACTTTTATATAATTAAAATGAAACATTATTTAGATGTGTTGGCTAACATTCACATCATCATCATCCACAGCAGCACATGTAAAGTAGCTGTATTCTAATTTTAGATGTAGTGTGTTATTCAATTTAATGATAATATTTAAATGTATTCAAGTGCATCTTCATGCATGTGTACAAATGTGTTATTTTAATACATGGCATAAAAGTTTCAATAGAAATCAAATCATAGTATATTTTGGATTACCATGCAGCATTTATTTGAAAGAAAATGGAAGTAATTAAGAAATTACATATAAATTACATACGGAGTATTATACATAATACAGTAACATTACAGTACTTAATACCTGAGTGTTTTATTTTATTATATTAAGAACACCTTTATGTTCATAATTAGTACTCCTTTTTTTGTATTTGCTTCCAAAAGACATATGCTCTCATCCTCTATGAAATCTACAACCCATATCCAACTATACAAGGAAAATATTCCCTAGCAACCACTGAATGCTGTAGTGTGTAACCGCATAACAACACACTACAGACCTGTTTTACATGGACACGTAACAGATTATTAAAATTGCAAAACAAACATATTAAGGGTCTTAATATGCAGGGTTGTATGGGGATAGGTGGGGGTGTTTGAGGCAGACAGTTTGGCCCCTAATTTTTGTCACATCAGGATTGTGCACCCCAATAAGTGTTTCTAATTCAGCTACATAAACCCTAAAACAAAGGTCTCTTTAAGACGTGATGTCACTGTGTCAGAGTGATAGAGGGGGTGGAACAAGCGTCCATTCAGAGGAGAAACACAAAGGTCAGTCCAGATCAGGGTCGGTGTGAGACGGAGCCTGGCGGGTCCTGACCTCCAGCACCACCCTCTCTTCTCCTCACGTCTTCCCCTTCAGGGCCTCTCCTCACTGGGCCTGTGAGCCCAGCTCGCCCCTGCTGTCCCCAGAGAGAGCCTGGGGCGGCACGGCCTCTGACTCGGGAGCATCTATCACTGCTCCGGGACCCTAATCAGGGCCAAAGAGGGGCGGACGTGACACCCGGGGTCGAGTCCTACTCTGTAAACATCCGAACGGTATCCTTAAAAAGGCTGTAGACTGTCCGTTAGGATCCGAGAGGGATTTCCGCTACTCTAAAAAAAGATCCTATTTGTCTTTTGACTCATTAATTACTCCTCTTAACTACCCCAGTGATCTATCAATAGTGCTAATTAGTCTGTTAGCGTAACTGTGCTGGATGGCTGCAGCACGTGGCAGGGAAAAGTTTAGACTAATCCTGCCTTTTTAACAGTTTTTAGCTTTTAGTATTAGTATGATTAATAATTATATGACCCAATTACAGCAATACCAGCCTGCTACAATGACAGCTCTCTGAGTGATCTGCATGATAATGTGTATACACAGTATATATAGTGTGTACATGATAATGTTAATGTGTTTGGTTTAGGAATATACCAAGACTTGCTACTGCCAGCACATCCTCAACATGCTGCAATGACCATGTAAGAAATACTCCCATATCCCCTCATAGCAGATCTATTGGTGTAGCTGGGGAAGGTGGCAGGTTTCTCCACCCTTTGCTGTGACTCTCATATATTTATATATTCATCTGATCATCCATGAGATGTACTCCTTAATTAGAGTCCAGCTGTGTTTGATTATACTGATTGAACTCGATTAGGAAAGCCACACACCTGTCTATATAAGACCTTACAGCTCACAATGCATGTCAGAGCAAATGAGAATCATGAG